>CM046959.1:13977500-14066077 GCA_025698475.1 Gossypium anomalum | reverse complement strand
TTAGTTTAATAGATATGTTCTATATATTTTGAATAAAATATATAATAAGGTCAATAATATAGAAGAAAAGGTAACAATCTAGGAAGATAATACAATTAGATTTGAATAAATACAAATCTAAAGAATATTATCTGTAATTATTAAATTAGAAAAGTTATAAATATAATATAGAGTCATATATATCTAGGTCCTTTATATTATGGTAATAGTAATATAATTTTAACTTTATCAGAGAAGAGGAAGAAACCTCTGCAGTAGAATCATCTTCATTTGTAAAAGTAAAAACTCCGAAAAGTAAAAAAATTTAATCAACAAATATGATTTCCAATCCTATAAAGAAACTTATAGAATATTGGAAAAGAAGATTTACAAACAAGAAAGATAAATGAAAAGATAGAATATTTAAAATTAATGAAGAAATTCAGAAAAACAAAAGACTGATTTGCTAAGTTTAATTTTGAATAATATATGTTAAATTATGACACTACGTAAAGTAGTAGTTCTAGTAATCTCCATTAATCAAGAAGATTTAAAAGTTACTAGTTATAAATCTGATTTAAGAAGATACTTCAACAAAGATGAGGAAGAAAACCAACCTATGGATATTGAAACTGCATCCATATGGTAAAAGAAAATAGATTCTGATATTCAAAAAGATGATTATCCTGAGAACGCTTAAACAAAGAGTTTGAAACAATAGATAATACAATTAGGATTTTCTAATCAAACCTAAGATATAGCTACCAATGAAATTAAACCAATATATGGGGAGAATCTTCTAATCAACAACCTAGTCAAACTATACCTATACCATAGATAGATGACTTAAACAAAAGAAATGTGGCCCAAGGAGGAATATATTTAGATTTGACTAATATTCAAATAGTGACTATGAAAACCATAGATGATTGGGCACAAATAATGACAATTGTTGTAAACAACAACAAATATGGTCAAAAGAAAAATTTTTAAACTATTTTGTTGAAACATTTCAAGGAGATGTTTTACAATTTTTAAGAAGATGGGAAGAATCGATGAGGAAAAATCCAAAAAGGACAACTAATTAATCAGATGGAATTTTAAAGATTTTTAAAAGATTAACAATATTCAAAAATGTAATTTTGTGGCTATTTTGATAAAAGATCAGATAGTATAGCTAGTTATGTTTTGTCAAAAATAAAATTATGTGATATAAGATATTTAGAAGAATTTTTCAAAAATTTCTTCATGAATATCAAGTTAGTTAAAACTAAAATATAGAATTTTGAAGTTCAAACTAATATTTTCATAATTATCCACCATAGGGATGAGATATATAAAGAAATATGTATCTTATTTAGATAAACATAGTAAAGAAGCTAGTATAGCAAAAAGAAATATAGATTCTATATAATAGGATAAATTTTGCAAAAGAAAGAATTTGCATTGCCTACCATAAACTAAAGCGCTAAACAAGTAAAAATAAATTAAGTTATAGTCATTGTACAAAATTCTAGAAAACGAATGGAATTGGATAAACAATACGCCCTAGTACTTTATAAAAACAGAAGAAAAAGGAAATATAAATTTGTTAAATGGAAGCCAGAAATAAAAGATATACTGTAATAATAATAAGAAAAGAAAAATTTATTAGAAGAAAAACTCTCTAAAAATCTAAAAACAAATATAAATGTTTTATATGTGATGAAGAAGGTCATCATAGCAACAAATTGTCTAATAAAGTAAAAGTGCTGTAATTAAAAGTCTTGAAGAACAAGATTTAGAAATATGTTTTGAAGAGGAAATAAATCTCCAGAAATATTATATGAGCTAATATTCAAATGCATTCTCTGCACAAGAAGATATATATTTATGTTTAATGTGAAGTAGTTCTAAAACCAATTGAGAAGAAATTCTCAAAAAGAATAAATAAAGATATTAAATTAGGAAATTTAATTGGAGAAGAAAAAGACTTTTCTGATGAAATGATAGAAAAATTAATAAAATCATATTTCTCAAAGAAGAAATATATAAAATATCTAAGTTTAAAATTTGGAAGGCATATATAAAATTAGTGGCAATACATAAATTTAAAGATACTAGAGGAGGATTAATAGAATCCCATTATTTATAAAGAAAAATCATGAGGATTAAAAAGAAATATCCTTTGTGTTAGATATATACATTTAGGAATAATTATGATAACAATAGAATTATTTGTAAGATAATGATATACCTATAATAGCAAAGTGTTATTAGATAAAGATTTGAAAATCCAATAAAAGCACTTATTGAGGTATTCACTAATCTACATAATGGAGTAATAGGATTGTAAAACCAAATTATTTTATATCCACATACGCATCCTCTAATAGAAGAATGTTTATGTTAAGAATTCAGATTGCAAAAATTCTGAAAATTAAGGATTTAGCGTAAGATCTAGCAATAAGTTGACTTGGACTTCTATTAATGAATACACCAACACTGAAGTAAGTAGAATTAAAGAAATTAATAAAATAATAGAGCTATTTGAGCCTAATAAATTTACTAACCTAAATTATTACATTTAAAAGATCTATCAATACCAGAGAGATTGGATAATAGATAGAAGTGGAGCAGTACTTCAAAACCAAGAAGTACAATAGAATATGTGTCATCAGAGATAGACTATATTTTAAAAATAATGCTATAACAAATATTTAATGACAATTTAGTTTTACTCCTAATTCTCAAATGTAAGAAGGAGGATAATATATACAAATTCAACACCAATAGTATGAAAACAGCTTCAAATACCTATTTTCCTTGTAACCTAGTAGAAATTCTAGAAACACTAGAATAAAGAAATACACTGCCAATTATTCAACAAATGAAAATGGAAAATGATATTATTACATTTTCAAACTTTCAACCTAGAAAGTATTATACATATATAGAAATTACATTTCAATTTAGAGAATATAAAACATATTCTTACATGCTTTAGATACAGAGCTACCACCAGAAGCTGTTAGAAAATGCAATACCTGTAGAGAAATGGGAATTAATGAAAACCCAATTAGAGCTATAGGAATAGATGTAAAGAAACCATAATTCAATTCAGTTAGAAATATACCAATCTACATAAATAATGTTAGATTTGTAATTCCTAAAATATTATGTTTCCAGAAATGCATGGAGATATATTATTAGGAAATAATTTTATATATCATCATTTACCATTTTCTATAGAGAAATTTAGTTATATTATCAACAGAAAAACTTTCAGAGAAATACCTTTTGATAGAAAATCATAAATTTATATGTGATAAAAGGTTTAGAATTACAAGAAGAACAAATTAAACAACTAGAAACAAATCATTGGTTGTTTAAAATTTAGAAAATAATTTTGTGAAGAAACCACTAAAACTATTAAATTCCAGCCTGAGCATATTGAGATAAAATTAAAAATCCTAATAAATTATTAGAATCAAACCCATGATCTATACTAAACAAGATAGATGAATTTGATATACAAATTAAGAAATCATCTAAAGAAAGTAATAAAAAAACTAATAATCGCACTCAATCATTATAATGGCAAATGCGAAAATAAAAGAGAAAAGCTAGAATGGCATTCAATCAAAACACTCAACCAAAACATAAATACAGATAGTATATGCCAACAGAAATATTATGATAAATCCGCCAAGCAAGCAAAAATATTTCAGCAAATTCGACTGCAACCGTGATTTCGCAAATAATGCCAATCGAAGGAATTCAAACGATAACTGCTTTAGTGCACGTAATGGCCACATCGATGTTAATGCCATTTCGTAATATGTAATGCAATCAAATCTTGCAAAAGACGATGATCCATAACAACAAATACAAAAAAAATTTGAGTGAGGATGCCGATATCTCAAACATTTTTCTGGAATACACTGAAAAAGCAGAGAATGAATATTATTCTCTCAAGAATTCCAGAATATGAATTATTTGAGAACTCAAGAAAATAGAATTAGAAAATAGAAGATGAGCAGTTTAAATTTATCAAATGATGGTCTTAAACTACAAGATCATATTATAGTAAAATAAAAGAATTCAAGAAATTAAAGATAAAAACAACTTCAACAATTTCTAGGAATAGTTAATTATGAAGAAACTTCTTTCCTAATTTGTCCAAAAATAGGTGACTTATATGAAAAATTAAAAAGGAAACTTCTAGGTCTAAAGAAGACTGTAAATTATTAAAAATATAAAAATAAATAAATTATACTCCAAAAGTTTATTTACCTAAACAAGGTGATAAATTAATTTTAGAAATCGATGCATCATCAAAATTATTGGGATGTATTTAAAAGCTAAAACAAAGAAAATAAAGAAGAACTAATATGGATATAGTTCGAAAATTTAAACTAAACGAAATCAATTATGCTATATATAAAAGGAATTATTAGCCATCAAAAGCAATAAAAACCTTTATATATCTAGCATCTCAAAATTTATTATAAAATCGACAACCTGCAGCTAAACAATTTCTTACTAATAATAGTTTAGAAAATGTATTTAGAAGAATTAGATGGTACAATGAATTATGTAGTTTTAATTTTAAGTTTTATATGTTAAAGGCATGATAATGTTATTACGATTATTTAGCAGTCCTTATGGATAGAGGTAAAAACCTCTAGAATAAGTGAGAATGGACACGGTTCATAAAAACCCAACAAAGGAAGCAACACAAATCCTAATCAAGGATTTATCTCCGATACACATCATATTATGCCAATCAAGGTTATTATGTTCTTATCCAATGGTAAGACAACCAATTGATCTTCCATCTTATGCACAAAAATGGTACAGCCAGATACCAAGAAGAATAAGCCAAAAGCCAATTCCTTGTCTCAGGATTCAAACTCATTTTTCCAATTAGTTATTCTGGTTATAAAAGGAGTTAAGATTTGTTGAAACACAACTTTTCCCTAAGTAAAAGATTTTTATAATCCGTGCTACTCCATTATATAATTTATTAATGAAATATGGAAACTCATATTATCAAAGAGCAAATTTTGTAAGATTTTTACAAACTTTCCCAATTTTTAGTTGAAAACAACCAAAGAAATGAAGCTCATGATTTATTATTAAAATCCATTTATATAGAGATTGGGAAGAATTTAATAAAAATATCAATGAGATAAATAATCTTATTGATATATTTTAATATTTTATTCATAAAGGAACAAATAGTCCTACTATGAAAATGTTTAGAATATGCTTATATAATAAAGCTAGAAATATATTACTTCATTTGAAGTTTTTGAAAAATTAATAGTCATTTGCAACCAACCTACTCAAGAAGTTCAATTTAAAAGTTTTTCAATACTTTTACAATCTTTTATTTATATAAATGAAATAGGAGAAGAATTTTCTTCTATAAAATTTAGACTGATTCAATAACCATTTGATATAAAGATTGAATGTATTGTTAGAAATAGTAGTACAAAATTTTCTTTCATCATCTAAAAGATTTCTCCCGTATTATAAAGCTATATTATCACTATTAGTATATAGAGACGATTTTTTCTACTATTTTATATCCAAATAAGTAGCCTAATTGGTATTAAGGAAAAGAACGCTTATCATTCTTATCAAATATGGCAAAAATGATTGATAGTCCTTATTTATCGCACAGATTAAAGAAAACAAAGAACACTTGACAAAAACCATTGACAAGCGTTATAATAATCCAAATATTCAATCCAAGCAGAATTGATTTAATGTCAACTTATGAACACGCACTTCAAGATCGTATACACTACATACTGATGGAAGAAGAATAAGAATTACAAAAATAGTCTAATGCAAAATTTAGAGATGAAGAACCTCCATAAAGAAAAAGCGATATGGAACTCGATGATTTTCCTCCGACATAACAGAAAGAAATCAAAGACACGGAAGGCTGAACTCACCGAGCTATCACTGAGTCTTTACATCCGATGAAATCTAGACATTAAATCTTGACAACATCCAAGAAGGGTAAAAGACAACAAAACCACGTGCAGTTTTCAAAAAGATTTTCAAAGAAGATTCAAGATGGCACAAACATTCAATGCATCCAAGTATGGACAAAGAGATGAAGTGACATCCGACAACATACGTAAGCAAATAATAAATTCATCCTCCTACTGTACTTAACATCTCGTCGATTGAAGAAGAAATTAAATAGAATTTGTAAATCTACTACTAAATAAGAATGTGAGCTAGAAAGGCAATCAAAGAATTAGAAATCTTTCTTTTACTTTAGTTTTCAAAAAGATCAAAAATAGTTCTTCTTTTCCAGAAAATCTTTCCTCCTACTTTACTAATAAAATAACGATCTCCCGCACCACATCCTCCTCTGAATGGTATCGAGTTCTCCGAGTAATTCACTGGAGAATCTATATCAAATATCCACTGTAAGTTCTTAATCTTTAATCTACAATTTTGTTAATTCTCCGTTATTTATCTTAAACCACATTCAAGTATTTTGTCTTAACTCTGCCTGCTTAAGTCTAGGAGAGAGACGTAAATCTCGTGTTTAAGACAAGATAATAAATGTAGTGTTTAGGTACCAAGAGAATAACATGAAGAAATGCATTGTTTATATAAAGATAAAACATGCGTCATATATTATATAGATTCTAAATAAGAAAATAATATTTCGCTTCTTCAAAAGGATTTAATAGTTTAATAGATATAACCTTCTATATATTTTAATAAAATATATAATAAGGTCAATAATATAGAAGAAAAGGTAAATAATCTAGAAATTATTAAGGAATTAGATTTGAACAACAAATCTAAAGAAATATCGTTTAGTTAATAATAAATTAGAATATGATTATAAATAACATAGGCCCATAGATCTAGTCCTTTATCATGGTATAGTAATATAATTTTAACTTTATTATCGATGAAGAGAAGAGAACTTCTTCGCACAGAGATCATTCACCTAAAGAAAGGTAAAAAAACAAGAAAGATCTTAACTCGGCTTAAAAATATGATTTTCAATCTTAAAAAGAACTTATACATTAAAGAAGATTTACAACGTGAAGATAAATGAAAGAGTAGAATATTTAAAATTAATAGAAGAAATTTATGATGAAAACAAAAGAACCTATTGCTAAGTTTAATTATCATTATATATTAAATGACCTTTCTGAGATGTAGTAGTTCTAAGTAATGCGATAATCAAGAAGATTTAAAGTTATTAGTTATAAATCGATGAAGAGACACTTCCAACAGATGAGGAAGAAGAAACCAGAACCTATGGATATTGAAACCATGATCCATATGGGTAAAAGAAAAATAGATTCGGATATTCAGATGATTATAGAGCAGCTAAACAAAGAGTTTGAAATAGATACAAGGATTTCTTAATCAAGCAAGAATATAGCTACCAAATGAAATTAACCAATATGAGAATCTTCTAATCAACAACCTAGTCAAACTATACCTATACACCATAGGATAGATGACTTAAACAAAAGAAAGTACCTAGGAGGAATATATTTATTTACTAATATTCAAATAGCGACTATGAAAAAACCATAGATGATACGATCGACAATCATTAGAACAATGCAACGACATTAAGAAAAATTTTAAACTATTTGTTAACATTTGTGAGATGTTTTACATTTTAAAGAAGATGGGAAAAGTTCGATGTGAAAATTCAAAAGGACAACTAATTAATGAATAGAGTACCAAAAGACCTTTTAAAGTTAATAATATTAAAATGTAGACTTGGCTATTTTGACAAGATCAATATAGTATAAATGAATTTTTGTCATAAAATTATGATATAAGAGACAGAAGAATTTTCAAAATTTCTCATGAATATCAAATTAAAACGACTAATATATAGAATTTGAACCAATATTTTCATAAATTACCTCCAATCGGGATGAGATATGAGAGATAATCTTATTTAGATAAACATAGGAAGAGCAGTTGCATATAAAGAAAATATAGATTATTTGTACAGATAAATTTTAAGAAGAATAACCGCATTGTGACAGCTTACAACTAAATTTACTTAAACAATGCTAAAAAATAAATTTAAGTATAGCCATTGTACAAAAATTCAGCAGAATAGGACGATTTGATGTTGAACACAATACGCCCTTATAAAAACATAGAAAGAAATAAATATAATTGTTAAATGCTGTGATAAAAGATATCTTCGTTATCAAATAATAAAAAAGAAAATAATAAAAAACCTGAAGTAATCAAAAACAAATATATAAATGTTTTATATGATGAAGAAGTTAGCATAAATTGTCTTATAAGCAGAAAGTACAAGTTATAATAAAACTTGAAGAATGGATGTAGAAATATGTTGTGAGAGAACAAACTCCCAGAAGACTAGGAGCTAAAGATAGACTTGATTCGATTGGATGATATGAAGAATATTTACATGTTTAGGAGGTAAGTAGTTCTAAAACCCAATAGAGGGAAAATTCCTCAAAAAAACGACACGAGATATTAAATTGGGGTCACTATGAAAAATCATTTCAAAGAGAAATGCATATGAAATATCTAAAATTCTAAGTTGAAGCCAAGTATAGAGAAAAAATTAGGCTGATGCTTACAGTGATACTAGGATGGAGGAAGCACTTCCATTTTTACTGAAAATTATGATTAAAAGAATATGTTCGGGTTATATACATTTAGGAATAATTATGATGCACAATTAGGCTTTATTTAGAGAAAAGGTCATGATATACCTATAATATAAGGTGTTATATAGATAAAAGATTTGAAAACAGCAGACTGAGGTGGAGGTATCTGAATTTACAATGAGTAATAGATTTAAAGTACAAAATCAATTTATATCCACGCGCAGATCTATGAAATGTTTATATTTAGAATTCGGACAAATTGAAAATTAGGTTTTGAAGATCAGCAATAGTTGACTCTGGTTTCATTAAATACACCAACAGCAAGTGTAGCAGTGGCAGTAGAGAATTAGAAGAATCATTTACAGTAATAGCTATTTGAGCCTAAATATTTACTATGAATCTGTCTCCAGCCTAAAATTATTACATTTAAAGAAAGACCACTGGACCAAAGAGATTTAGGATGAATAGAGAGATAAGAGTGCTTTAAAAGACTAACTAAAGAAAGTAAGTTAATAATGTCATCGGAGAGATGGGACTATATTTTAAAATAATGCTTATAACAAACATTAAGACAATTTAGTTTAATTCTAATTCTTCAAGATGTATGTGAAGATGAGGTATATAATACATTCAACATCAAAATGAAACAACACACTTCCTCCACCACCTAGAGAATTTAAACACTGTAATGGAAGAAATAACTGCTCATATTATTCAACAAATGAAAATGAAAAATATACATTTCAAATTCAACTAGAAGTATTATATATATAGAAATTACATTTCACTTTGAGAATATAAACACATTCTTTACATTATGTGTCAACATCTGGAAGAGTTACCACCGAGAATATATAGTTGGGTAGAAATTAGACACACAAGATGGGAAATGGGAATTGAATGAAACTCAATTGATTTGTAGGAATAGATGGTAAGAAACGCAATCAATTCAAAGAAATAAACAACCTATATAAATAATGTTAGACTATAATTTTAAAATATTATGTTCAATGTGCAATAAATATTATTATTAGGAAATAATATAGATATCACATTACTATTTTCTGTAGATAGAATTTAGTTATATTACATGAGAAACTGTGTAGAAATACCTTATAAATCATTTCAAATTTATAGGTGATAAAGGTCTTTAGACCAATAAGAAAGTAACAAATTGAAATAACTAGAAACAAAATCTTTGTTGTTTAAATGAATTTTAGTGGAAGAACTGATCAATTATGGGAAAATATCCAGATATTATGGATAAAATTAAAAATCTAATAAAGTGTAGAATCAAACCAATGATCTATTCAATTAAGATATAGATAATTTGATATAAAATTAAGAACTTACAGTTAATAGAAAAAACTAATCCACACCCAAGCCGACCTTTGTTAGGAGAGAACCATGTCGAAAATAAAAGAGAAAGCTTATAATGGTATTAACTATAGACTGTAAACAAAACATATTTGATGGATACTTTATACCAGAAAAGATGTTTGATAACCAGCTAAATAAAAATATTTTAGTAAATCAGGTGTAAATGTGAGGTTTTGCAATAATGCTAGCTGATGAATCTAAATCCATTAATTCGCTTATGCACCTAATGGCATTATCAATGATAATGTTTAGTTTTATGTAATCATCAAATTTAAAAGATGGAGATCTTATATTTAATAAATATAAAATTCTGTGTAGTTTATATGATGATATTTAATATCTTGAAGCTATTTCGGAAAACATAGATAAACATTTAAATATTATCTTCAAGAATCTATATAAATATAATTCATTGAGTCTGAAAATAGGTTAGAAAAAGCAGAGAGTGAATTTTAGGTTTAAATTGACAGTGATGGTGATAGTCTTAAACTAAGATCATATTATAGTAAATATAAGAATTTCTGAGAAATCAAAGATAAAACAATCTCAACATTTTAGAATAGTTAATTATGGAAGAAACTCTTTCCAATCTGTCCAAAATAGTGTGATTTTATATAAAATTAAAGGAAACTTTTGTTGGTAAAGACTGAAGTATTAAAAATATAATAAATTATAACAGTTTATTTTAATTAACAAGGTGATAAATAATTTTAAAATCGACATCACAAAATTATCAGGATGTATTTTATACAAGCAAATAAAGAAAAATAGAATATTACGCTATATAAAGCCTCGAAGATTTTAACAACGTAAATCATTATGCTATATAAGAAATTAGCCACATTCAAAAAACAATAAAACCTTTTTTATATCTAGACCAAAATTTATTATCAGAAGCGACCTCGACAAACTCAGCAAATTAAACAACATTAATAAGGTTTAGAAAATGTACTTAGAAATTAGATGGTACACAATGAACTATGGTTTTAATTTTGAAGTTTTATATGTACAGGCGCCTGAATGATGTAATGCTACATGGGCCATGGATGAGGTAAAACTCTAGCTCCGAGAATGACTACGGTCATAAAACCCAACAAAGGAAGCAAACAAATCTTAATCAAGTTTACTCGGATATTAACGATCATAACATTATATGGATTTAAGGTTATGTTCCTCATCAATGTTTGACAATCAATTGGATTCTTCTCCATCTTATCCATTCAAAATTCAGTACCACCAGAAGAATAGCTTCACACAACTATTCCCCTTGGTCTAGGAGGATCCAGCCTTCGAAGTCATTTATCACAGGTTATTATAAAAATGATTTACTGAAAAACACAACTCTTTCACAAGAGACTTATAATCGAGTTTACCAACAGTTTATATAATTTTATTAATAAATATAAGCTCTATTCTAAAGAGCAGAATTCCGAGCCTTCAAAAACTTAATTTTAGTTGAAAACAACTAAAGAAATGAAGTTCATGATTTATTAAAACCACTTTTATATAGAATTGGAATTAAATGAGAAATATCAATGAGATAAATAATCTTATTGATATACTTCAATTATTTTATTCATAAAAAGACAAATAGTCCCATTATGAATAAATGTTTAGAATGTCTTATATAATTAAGTTAAAATATATTACTTCATTTAGTTACTGAAAATTAATAGCTCATTTGCACCATTAGTTCAATTTTAAAAGTTTTCGAATACTCTTTTACATCCTTATTTATATAAATGAAATAGAGAAGAATTTCCTCATAAATTTAGTGGACCATGAACCATTTATATAGCGATGCTGCAAAAATTGAATGGGGCGATTTTGTTAGAGATTTAATAGTAGTACAAAATTCAATAGTCTCATAAAAATACACAAAGAACATGACATCGATGTTGTGATTTTCCCGTGCCATACATATACCCCATTCGATTGATGTTAAGTGTAGTCGACTATTAGATCCTTTGCATTTATGTAGAATGACGATATTTTGGAGATACCAATTCACGTATATCGAGACAAATAAGCTCGAGTAATATATCATACAGGCATCCATGATAGATAAAGGTGACAGAATAATATAAAAGCGTTTATTAATAAACATAATAAGAAAATGTAAAGAACATGTGCACGAGCACGCTTTTGCCGCGTTTAGATATTAATGACAATTTGTACTGATATATATAAAGTTCTTCCTTATGATGCTTTTGATACACAAATCCTCATTATGATAAGATCGATAAGTGTAAAAGACATCTTATTTATTAGTTCTTCTTCTCATATTTTGCGCTAATGAAGAGATTGTTAAAATACAAATTTATTAATAAACTGGTGATGGCATGAAAAACTTCATAAAATTTCACCTTGTTTAAAGTACTAAATACACTTTTACACAGAGTATAATAGATGTTGATAATAATAATTACTTGAGTTCCTCGTTTTGGTAATAACAGCAGTCCTTCTCGATATGAAATTACGCCGGGCCTCTTGGATGGGTACATAGAATAAAAGAGTGCCACTGTTCATCCATAGACTATGAGAAGACTTTAATATCTTCTGACCTATTTAAAATACTACTTGTTTATGCATTCCACTTACTAGGTCTAACGAAAATTCATGAATGCTGGATCTCTCTCGCTTATGCACCAAAAGATTTCCAAGCTATGAATTCAGTCTAAATTATTGCTTTTTCAACGTGTTTCAATATAAGCTATTATCATCTTATAACTTTAACTTTTTACACTTAACAACAACATATAGACGAATCTTCTATCACTGCTATTGAGTTACAAACCATCAGAATTAAATATTACTCAATCGATTGATTATCATCTTATAACCCACTAAAAGTCGTTAATGGTTTAGATTGGAATTTATTCAAAACCTCTTCTTATGATTTAAGACAAAACATCTAAAAACTGTGCATAAATTTATTCCTTTACTACATCTTAGGTTTCTTATATCACTGAAGTGAGCAGGGAAGAATCGAAATCCAGATGACTGCTAAAATATCAACTAATCATAAACAGGTAATCTCAATACTTTGTACATCAAGTATATCTAAGATTTAGATTATTTTCTTATATATTTAAACAACATGTGACAGTAGTCCCATTAATGAGAAAATAAATCTAGTGTTTAATTAAAGCTGTTCTCTTTCTAATTCTTTTTAATATATTTGCTATCAGGATTACGTAAAAATAATTAAATAACCATCCTCGATTAATTAGTCATTCTTTTGGATTTTCTCTATCGATTCTTTTCCCATGTGTCTTAAATCATATCCTTGATGTTCCAACAAAATGTTTAAAATGACCACGCTACAATGTTGTTGTTTATAAATAATTTTCCTATGATATAGTTTCATATATCATCTATGGTTTTTCATAGTCCATGAATACTACACAATTAAATTTATTCCTCCCACACATTTCTTTTGAATACCTCTATCAATGAAACTAGGGTCATTTATTGCTTTAATTTTATTCTAAAATATATCTCTGCTTGATTACCTAAAATCCTCTCCTTTGTTTAGCGCTCGATAATCATTCTTTTGAATATCCAATCTATTTTTTTCTTTTACCCACATGATCCGTAGGCTGGGTTACATCTAACTTGTAACTTTTAAATTTCTTAATTTATCGTAATTACCGAACTTCTACTCTCAGAGTGTAGCATATAAAATTTTTCTATTAATTTTAAATATTCTTACTCTTTCATTTTTATTTCATCAATAACATCTTCTTTTCCAATGTATATCATATTGTTCAGTTAAAGATTTTCCAGTTTTTTCCTTTACTATCGCAGGTATTTCCTTCTTCATCCATAAAATTTAAAATTATATTATATTTCTAAATATAAATAGGACTTATTAATGCTTCTATAATGATTCTTTTTAGATCTTGTTGTTCAAATTCGCATTATTTAATCTTTCTTCTAGCTATTATTGACCTTAATTATATATTTTATTAAAATTTATGAGGTTAAATCTATCATATTAAATCCTTTACATAGATCGTGCTTCTATTTGAATTTTTTGGAGGTAGTCAAAGGCTCTACCCAATCATATTATGTGACTATGTTGTCGAATAATAACTTTCCATCGTGGTTTTTTCATAGTTCAAGTATTTGAATATTAGTCAAATTAAAATATATTCCTCCTCTGGGCCACATTTCTTTTGTTTGCTTCAATCTTAGGTATAGTTTGACTCAAACTTTAAAACATGTTGTGGTGTTAAAATGTGGGTTGTCGATAGTTTGACCTGAAATATCTATTGTAAAAATCGAGATGAAGAATCTATTTTTCACACTGCTGACACAGGCTAGATTGCCAGGTGTTTATCAAAGAGGAAAGAGCAAAATACAAGCTGAGAACATCTTTACACAATTCAGAAAAAAGGAAAGATATCTAAACATTCATTTTTATGGGCCTGATGAGACAACTAAAGTAAACAGAGATTTTCTTAATAAGAATTTCATGCCTTTCCAGGCTCTTATACAAATAAATTCAAGCAGAAAAGATCACAATTATAGTAGAATTCCATATTTATTTAATTTTCTCTTCAACGAGCTCTAGGTCTAGATTCGATTACATTGCTACTTTCCAAATTGGTCCGCAAGTCATCCATTCACCATGCACATGGATGCTGATGTTTATCACCGTAATCTTGGAAAATCTAAATCTTCATTTGAATTTAACACTTATGGTTTTGTTTACCTTGATATCAGATTTAATGGTTTAGATTTTTCAATCTGTAGATCAGATGGTGATAGTTCAGATTCAGAATTCCAACTTGCATCTTTCTTGATTGGTTCCGTACCTTCTAGGTGTGTCTGGAGGAATCATCAGCCCATTATTTTCAAAGTAAGTTGAATTTTCATTCTCCCATGCATTAACTCATTTTGCGCTAAATTTTTTCTTCCACATGACATAGTTATTCATCTGAAGTACTGGTATTTAGGATACAAATTAATCCTTTGACTAGATATATTTTGGACATTATACTTGTCAATGGTTTTTGCTTTCATGGCTCTTGTTTTGAAATTACCATAATACAACTTAATCTTCTATCAATGATTTTGAATTATTATAACATCATATTCGATGTTACTGATTGTATGAGTCGCTTGCTGCACGTATATTTATTCATTGATATTTTTAATTCCTATTTCAATTCTTCCAATTCTACATAAAATGGATTTTAATCTTGAGCTTCATTTTCTTATTGTTTTTCAACTATCCTTATCTCAGAATATGGGCTTTATTTCATTAATAAAGTTATAAATCACAGTAAACTTGCTGTTGTTTCCAACAATCTTCCGCCTTTTAACAGCTAAGTCGAGTTTGGATCTTGAGCACCAAGGGAATCTGCTTTGAACTTATTCTTCTATGTAAATGTTTGCACATTTTTGGTGCATAAGATGGAGAAGATCCAATCAAATGGTTGTCTTGGCCATTGATATGAACATAATAACCTTTGATTATATAATATATGTTAATATCCTGATTATGAAGATAATCAGCAATTTGTCAGCTCATATAAAACTTCAAAATTATAAACTACATAATTCATTTAACATCTAATTTTCTAGATACATTTTCTTAAACTATTATAAGAAATTGTTTAACCACTCGTTGCCGCTTTTGAGCTGCTTTTAATGGCTAATAATTCCTTTTCATATATAGCATAATTGATTTTGCTTTTTTAAATTCTTCAAAGTAACTAATTTTTTGTTATGTCTTCTTTTGTGACTACTAACAAGATTTTCCTTTTAATTTTTCATAATATTTTGGGACTTAGGTTAAGTTTTTCCATAATCAACTATTCCTAGAAATTAGAAATTCTTTATTTTTACTATAATATGATTCTCAGAAGTCTAATATCAAAGATAGATAATAGTTTTCATGTTTTCGATGTACACAAATAAGATACATAACCCAAATGGCATTAGATAATGACCATTAGGTGCACCAAAAAAGTTCTTTTTATTCATCGTGCCAGCATTATTTGCCAAAATCTCGATTTAAGCTTGTTTAGTTTGATTTATCAAAACATTCATTTTGGTTTAGTCTTATAATTAATTACTATTCTAGCTTTTCCTCTTTTTATTTCTCGCAACCATAAGTGTTCCGACTGATACGCTGATAATAGTTTTTTCATAATAATTCCTTATTTGCATTTCAGTATATAAGATCTTGATTTTAATTTTATCTCTCTATATATCTTAATATGCTGTGATTCTCACTCTAAGATTTTAAATAACCAGATTTGTTCTTTTCTTGTTGGTCTAAAACCATGGCATTGGATCAGGTGTATTTCAAATAAAAGATTGTAAAAGTAATAAATGACTAATATATTTCTAGCTTTATTATATACATATTCTAAACATTTTATTCATAATGGGACTATATTATCAACTAAAATCTTTTGTAAGAGCTTTTCTGACTGGCTTGCTTTGATTCAGAATATGGGTTGGTTCCATATTTCATTAATAAAGTTATATAAATCACTGGTACTAGCTTGGAAAGTCGAGTTTGATCTTGAGACCAAATGGCTTGTTTGGCATTCTTCTGGTGGGTACTGGCTGCCATTTTTGGTATTGATGGAGAAATTGGTTGTCTTACCATTGGATAAGGAACATAATAACCTGACAATATGATTATTATAAATTGATAGGTCAACTGAGTTAAATTATAGCTCACATAAATTTTATCGTTTTTATTTCATTTATATAAATAAGATTTAATAGTAGAAATTCTAAAAGTTCAGGATAAATTGTTTTAATTGTATAATTGATGTTTGGTTTATTCTTCAATATGTACTCACGTGTATTGCACATAAATTTCTAAAATCAAATGGTACACTTTTTATTTCTAGATTTATTATATACATATTCTAAACATGGAAGACCAGCTGATATTTCTAAATCTACATTCTAAATGTAATTCATATATCTGATGTATAGAGGTACTTTTAGGTTGAAAGTTTGAAAATGCAATCAATATCACTTTTTCCCAATATTGAATTTACATTTGTTGAATAATGTAGTAGCATTGTATTTCCTCATTCTATGTTTCAGTCCGAATTTCACCTAGTTTATCATGGAAAATAGTATTTGGAACTGCTTTCATAATTGGTGTTGAATCTTGATTATATTATCCTCATCTTCTCCTGCTTTGAGAATTATTCTAGAGTAAAACTAAATTGTCTATTCGTAAAGTTGGTTGTATTCAGCATTTTTTAAAATATATTTTATATGTCATCTCCGATGACACATATTCTATTGATTTCATCGTTTTGAAGTTGATCGTCTTATTCTATCATTATCCAATCAATTCTATGCATCGTCACTATTGATAGATTAAAATATAATATTGCTCAATTGAAAATTTATAGGCTCAAATAAATTTATTATTTTATTATAACTATCGTTGTGCGGTATATACATTTATTATAGAAGTCCAACTTATTGCTAGATCTTTCTGACATCCTTTACTAGAATGCTCTATTCTCTAAACATAAACATTCTTCTATTAGAGGATGCTGATTGGATAAATAATTCTACTAACTATTACCTCCATTATAAGCACTGAAACTTCAATGTGCTTATTGATTTTCAATCTTTATCTTAATAACATCTGTTTATATGTATTCATGACTTTTCTAAATAAAGCTCTAATTGTTATCATAATTATTATTAAATGTATATATCTAACCTCAGGTATCTCTAACTCGATTTTTCTAGTAAATAATAGATTCTGTTCCTTCTCCTCTAAAGTATTTAATGTACTGTGACTACAATTTTTCTATATGCCTTACATTATTAATTTTAACTTTAGATATTTTATATATATTCTTTAGAAAATGATTTTTATTATTTTTTTCATCATTTCATGTAAGTTTTTTCTCCAATTAAATTTCTAATTTAATATCTGAATATCGTTTTCTTGAGAATTCTCTTCAATTTTTTAGAACTATATATTAAATATAAATATATTCTTCATCTCTGAAATTTCTCTCCGATATTTCAATATTTTCTCTTTCTGGTTTTCTTCAAAACATATTTCTAAGTCTGTTTTTCAAGACTTTAATTACCTTTGCACTTGCCTTATTAGACAATTTGTTTATGTGACCTTTCACATATATAAAACATTTATATATTTGTTTTTTAGATTTTAGTAAGATTCTAATAATTTTTTTTTTCTTTATTATTAATGAAAGATCTTTATTTCGCTCATTTAACAAATTTATATTTTCTATTTTCTATGTTTTTTTATATAAGATTGTTTATCAAATTCTATCTGTCTCGCTGAATTTTGTACAATGACTATAACTTAACTTAATATTCTTGTTATGTAGCTTATTGTACAATACAGTTATTTTCAAAAATTTATCTATGCCTATAGAATCTATTTTCTCTATACGCCGCTCGTTCTCTTTATATAAAGTTATCTAATAAGATATATATTTTTATAATCTATCAAGAGTGAATGAATTATAATATTAGTTTCCAAATTTTATTTCTAAAGGGAAGATTGTTCTATATATAATATATAGCTGAGAATCTCAGTTTTTAATTTCTCACTGCATGTTTCACCCGAACATAAAGGCGTGACTCTATGCGTTTCACATCATTGTTTCATTAACTTTTCTCTAATAATCTTTAATTCCATTGCTTTTAATTTCATTAGGAGTGATGTTACAAAAGCCAGATCAGAGTATTTTATTAATTCTTCCAGATAAAGGAAAGATTTTCTACAGAGTAGAAATGCTCACTAGTACAAAAGAGAAAGAAAAATATCTAAACTATTTTTCGAGCAAGTTTATACAATGAGAAACTCTTAGTAAAGAGAAAAAGATTAATCTCTATTCGATGTGTAAATTTCTAGGATCTTTACATTCTTCTTTATAGTAGAATTTACAAATTCTATTTATGGTATAATTAATTTCTATTCAGATCTCATTCCTAACTGAATGAGAAAGTTGATTATTTTATTGAAGAGGTTTGAGATATGGATGTTGTATTATTTATTGTTGTGCCTCCACGTACAGTGTTGATTTCACTTTTCTTTTTCGATGTGAATGTTTATCTAGGCTGACTCTTTATCTTTGATTCTTATTTATTCGTAGAATTTACAAATTTATTAAGTTCTTCTTTCAAGTCCAATGTATCATTTACCAATATTTATCATTCTTTATGAAGATTCGTAGGAGTCGTCTTTATTGTGCTGCCACGCAAATGCTGTGTGGCTTTCGACATGTCACTTTCATCTCATTTACAATCCATATCGCTTGGGATGATGTTTATTCTCTATCGCTTACATCTTCTTATTATAACACACTCTTTGAAAATCTTGTTGACTTTCCACGTGGTCAAATGTTTCTTTAGACTTCGAAATAATGATATATAGTTTATTTCTTCATGTAAGAAAAATCCGACTCGAATCATGATCAGACTCGGCTCCTGTTGTTGTCAACAAGGACGTATGCCGTGAGGAACTCGTAATCTTTGCTCGCTTTGTTAATATGCAATGTTGAGGAAAATCCTTGTCCCACATCTTCTCTAGGGGGCTGATAGCTTATCTCGGAAATTTTGGGTTAGCTTGCCACTGGAGTTGTTATCATAAGTGGAGTGTCTTATTGCCGTTGAATTTCTGTCACGATGAGGATCAGGTGGATTTAGTTTGTAGGCAATGCAGAAAATCTTGTTGTCTTCTTTCCATCGTGGTTTTTGTTTTTGTCTTTTAGGTGCATGACCACTCGTGATGGCTCGTGAAACATTATTTGCCAAAACTCGAGTTCATCGCTAACTTCGAATGGCGCACCAACAAAATTGTACATAGTGATACCTTTTAGATGATGAAAGAGAAATTTTGTACTACTATTTTCAACAAAACTATTTCTAACAAACCCAATTCAATACTCAGCTTATATCAAATGGTTCATGGTCCAAATCTAAATTTTATAGAAGGAAATTCTTCTCCTATTTCATTTATATAAATAAAAGATTGTAAAAGTATTCGAAAAAACTTTTTTAAATTGAGCTTCTTTGGTTGCAAATGACTCTATTAATTTTTCAAAAACTTCAAATGGTAATATATTTCTAGCTTTATTATATAAGCATATTCTAAACATTTTATTCATAATGGGACTATTTGTTCCTTTATGAATAAAATATTGAAATATATCAATAAGATTATTTATCTCATTGATATTTTTGAATTCTATTTCGAATTCTTCCCAATCTCTATATAAAATGGATTTTAATAATAAATCATGAGCTTCATTTTCTTTAGTTGTTTTTTCAACTAAAAATTGGGAAAGTTTTGTAAGAGCTCTTTCTCGAAATTTGCTCTTTGATCTGTAATATGGGTTTTCCATATTTCATTAATAAAGTTATATAAATCTGTTGGTAAACTGGATTATAAAAATCTTTTACTTGAGTGAAAAAGTTGTTGTTGTTTCAACAAATCTTCTGCTCCTTTTATAACTTGGAATAACTAGCTTGGAAAGTGAGTTTGGATCCTGAGACCAAGGGAATTGGCTTGTTTGGCTTATTCTTCTTGGTAGGTACTTGGCTTGCCATTTTGGTGCATAAGATGGAGAAGATCCAATTGGTTGTCTTACCATTGGATAAGGAACATAATAACCTTGATTGGCATAATATGATGTTAATATCGGAGTAAATCCTTGATTAGGATTTGTTTGCTTCCCTTTGTTGGGTTTTTTTATGAACCGTAGTCCATTCTCCGACTTGTTCTAGAGGTTTTTTACCTCTATCCATAAGGCCCTGCTAAGATAATCAAGCAATAACATTATCAGCGCCTTTAACATATAAAACTTCAAAATTAAAACTACATAATTCATTGTACCATCTAATTCTTCTAGGTACATTTTCTAAACTATTATTAGTAAGAAATTGTTTAACCGCTGGTTGTCGATTTTGATAATAAAGTTTTTGGATGCTAGATATATATAAAAAGGTTTTATTATTTTTTTTGATGGCTAATAATTCCTTTTCATATATAGCATAATTGATTTCGTTTGGTTTAAATTTTCCGTAACTATATCCGCATATTAGTTCTTCTTTATTTTTGTTGTTTTAGCTTTTAAAATACATCCCCAATAATTTTGTGATGCATCGAGTTTCTAAAATTAATTTATCACCTTGTTTAGGTAAATAAACTTTTGGAGTATAATTTATTTCTGTTTTATATTTTTAATAATTTCGAGTCTTCTTTAGACCAGCTAAAAGTTTTTCCCTTTTTAATTTTTCATATAAGTCACCTATTTTTGGGACAAATTAGGAAAGAAGTTTCTTCCATAATTAACTATTCCTAGAAATTGTTGAAGTTGTTTTTATCTTTAATTTCTTCAGAAATTCTTTTATTTTTACTATAATATGATCTTGTAGTTTAAGACCATCATAACTGATAAATTTAAACCTAAAAATTCTATTTTCATTTTTCTAATTCTATTTTCTTAGGACTCAAAATAATTCCATGTTTTATGAATTCTTGAGAGATAATATTTAAATGTTTTCTATGTTTTTCAGTGTTTCGAAAATATTAAAATATCATCTATATAAACTACGTAATTTTTATATTTATTAAATATAGAATCCATCCATCTTTGGAAGATTTGAGGTGCATTACATAACCCAAATGGCATTACTCTCCATTGATAATGACCATTAGGTGCACTAAAAAGCCGTTAATGGTTTAGATTCATCGATTAGCATTATTTGCCAAAATCTCGATTTCTGATCGAATTTACTAAAATATTTTGCTTGTTTAGCTTGATTTATCAAAACATCTTTTCTTGGTATAAAGTATCCATCAAAAATAGTATTTTGGTTTAGTCTTTTATAATTAATTACCATTCTAGCTTTTCCTCTTTTTATTTTCTGCATGGTTTCTTACCATAAAATTTGGACTTGAGTGTGGACTATTAGTTTTTCTATTAATCCTTTTTCTAATAATTCCTTAATTTGTATATCAAATTCATCTATATCTTGTTTAGTATAGATCATGGGTTTGATTCTAATAATTTTATTAGGATTTTTAATTTTATCTCACAATATCTTGGATTTGTTTTCCCATAGTTTTAGTGGTTCTTCACTAAAATTATTTTCTAAGATTTTAAACAACCAATGATTTGTTTCTAGTTGTTTAATTTGTTCTTTTCTTGTTGGTCTAAAACCTTTATCACATATAAATTTATGATTTTCTATTAAAGGTATTTCTCTGTAAGTTTTTCTGTTGATAATATAACTAAATTTCTATCTATAGAAAATGGTACATGATGATATATAAAATTATTTCCTAATAATATATCTCCATGCATTCTGGAAACATAATATTTTAGGAATTACAAATCTAACATTATTTATGTAGATTGGTATATTTCTAGCTTTAAATTGAATTATGGTTTCTTTACCATCTATTCCTATAGCTCTAATTGGGTTTTTCATTAATTCCCATTTTTCTACAGTGTATTGCATTTTTTCTGCAACTCTTTGGTGGTAGCTCTGTATCTAACAAAGCATGTAAAGAATATGTTTTATATTCTCTAAATTGAAATGTAATTTCTATATATGTATAATACTTTCTAGGTTGAAAGTTTGAAAATGTAATAATATCATTTTTTCCCATTTTCATTTGTTGAATAATGGTGGCAGATTGTATTTCTTCCATTCTAGTGTTTCTAGAATTTCTACTAGGTTCTGTGGGAAAATAGGTATTTGAACTGTTTTTCATACCTATTGGAGTTGAATTTGTACTTATATTATCCTCATCTTCTTCTGTTTGAGAATTAGAGGTAAAACTAAATTGTAATTCGTATTTGTTATAGCATTATTTTTAAAATATAGTCTATCTCCGATGACACATATTCTATTGTACTTACTGGTTTTGAAATACTGGCCCACTTATTCTATCTATTATCCAATCTCTTGGTATTGATAGATCTTTTAAATGTAATAATTTAAAATTTGGATTTACTGTAGTAAATTTATTAGGCTCAAATAGCTCTATTATTTTATTATTAATTTCTTTAATTTCTACTTACTGCCGTGTTGGTGTATTCATTAATAGAAGTCCAACTTATTGCTAGATCTTCTGCTAAATCCTTAATTTCAGAATTTTTGTCCAATTCTTAAACATAAACATTCTTCTATTAGAGGATCTGTAATGGATATAAAATAATTTGGTTTTACTTTAAATCCTATTACTCCATTATGTAAATTAGATGAATACCTCCAATAAGTGCTTTTATTGGATTTTCAAATCTTTTATCTAATAACACTGCTATTATAGGTATATCATGACCTCTTCTAAATAAAGCTCTAATTGTTATCATAATTATTCCTAGATGTATATATCTAACTTTGAGGGTATTTCTTTTTAATCCTCATGATTTTTTCTTTAGTAAATAATGGGATTTTCTGTTAATCCTCCTCTAGTATCTTTTATAATTGTATTGCCACTAATTTTTTCTATATGCCTTTGACTCCAAATTTTAAACTTAGATATTTTATATATTTCTTCTTTAGAAATATGATTTTTATTAATTTTTCTATCATTTCATCGAGAAAAGTCTTTTTCTTCTCCAATTAAATTTCCTAATTTAATATCTTCTTTGTTCTTTTTGAGGAATTTCTTCTAATTGGTTTTAGAACTACTTCCTACATTAAACATAAATATATATTCTTCTTCATCCGAATGAGAATCATTTTACGATACTAGCTCATATAATATTTCTTGAGGATTTATTTCCTCTTCAAAACATATTTCTAAATCTTGTTCTTCAAGACTTTTAATTACCTTTTAGCACTTTTGCCTTTATTAGGACAATTTGTTGCTATGTGACCTTCTTCATCACATATAAAACATTTACATATTTGTTTTTAGATTTTTAGAAGTTTTTCTTCTAATAAATTTTTCTTTTTCTTATTATTATTACAGTTATATCTTTTATTTCCTGGCTTCCATTTAACAAATTTATATTTCCTATTTTTCTTTCTATGTTTTTATAAGTACTAGGACGTATTGTTTTACATCCAAATTCCCATTCGTTTTCTAGAATTTTTGTACAATGACTATAACTTAATTTATTTTTACTTGTTTATGACTTTAGTTTGTAGGCAATGCAAAGTTATTCTTTCTTTTGCAAAATTTATCCTATTACCTATAGAATCTATATTTTCTTTTGCTATACGCTTCTTTACTATGTTTATCTAAATAAGATACATATTTCTTTATACATATCTCATCCCGTGGTGGAGGTAATTTATGAAAATATTGGTTTTTCCAAAATTCTATATTTTCGTTTTTAACTTTTGATATTCATGAAGAAATTTTTAGAAAATTCTTCTAAATATCTTATATCACATAATTTTATTTTTGACAAAACATAACTAGCTATACTATCTTGATCTTTTTATCAAAATAGCCACAAAATTACATTTTTAGAATATTTGTTAATCCTTTTAAAAGGTCTTTAGGGGTACCTATCCGATTAATTAGTTGTCCTTTTGGAATTTTCCTACATCGATTCTTCCCATCTTCTTAAAAATTGTAAAACATCTCACGAAATGTTCCAACAAAATAGTTTAAAAATTTTTCTTTTGACCATGAATCTGTTGTTGTTTACAACAATTGTCATTGATGTGCCCAATCATCTATGGTTTTTTCATAGTCACTATTTGAATATTAGTCAAATCTAAATATATTCCTCCTTGGGCCACATTTCTTTTGTTTAAGTCATCTATCCTATGTGGTATAGGTATAGTTTGACTAGGTTGTTGATTAGAAGATTCTCCCATATATATTGGTTTTAATTTCATTGGTAGCTATATCTTTGGTTTGATTACCAGAAAATCCTAATTGTATTATCTATTGTTTCAAACTCTTTGTTTAGCGTTCTCGAGATAATCATCTTTTGAATATCCGAATCTATTTTTCTTTTACCATATGGATCTGTAGTTTCAATATCCATAGGTTACAGTTTTTCTTCCTCATCTGTTGAAGTGTCTTCTTCATCGATTTATAACTAGTAACTTTTAAATCTTCTTGATTATCGAATTACTTGAACTACTACTTTCTGTAGTGTCATAATTTAACATATAATGATAATTAAACTTAGCAAATAGGTCTTTTTGTTTTTCATAAATTTCTTCTATTAATTTTAAATATTCTACTCTTTCATTTTTATCTTTATTGTTTGTAAATCTTCTTTTCCAATGTTCTATAAGTTCTTTATAGGATTGGAAATCATATTTTGTTGAGTTAAAGATTTTCTTTTTTTCAGGTTTTTACCTTTACTAGTAGAAGATGATTCTTCCTCCAGAGGTTTCTTCCTCTTCATCCGATAAAGTTAAAATTATATTACTATTACCATAATATAAAGGACCTAGATCTATGTCCGACTCTATGTTATTATTTATAACTTGTTCTAATTTATTATTAACTTACGATAATATTTCTTTAGATTTGTTGTTCAAATCTAATTCCTTAATATTTCCTAGATTATTTACCTTTTCTTCTATATTATTGACCTTATTATATATTTTATTAAAATATATAGAGGTTATATCTATTAAACTATTAAATCCTTTACTAAGGGGTAGAAATATTATTTTCTTGTTTAGAATCTATATGCATAATATGATTGCATGTTTTATCTTTATCTAAACAATCTGTTTCTTCCATGTTATTCATCTTGGTACCTAAAACCTTACATTATTATCTTGTCTTAAACACCGTGGCCTAACGTCTCTCTCCTAGACTTAAACAGGCAAAGTTAAGACAAAATAACAGATGTATGGGTTTTAAGATAAATAACCAGAGAATTAACAAAATTGTAGATTAAAGATAAGAACTTACAGTGGATATTTGATATAGATTCTCCAAGAATCGTTACTCGGGGCCTCGATACCGATTCACGGGGGGAGAGTATGGGTGCGGAAGATCGTTATTTTATTAAAAGTAAAGGAAAGGTTTTTACAAGGAAAGATTGTTTACAAAAGAGAAAACTAAAAGTAAAGAGAAAAGATTTCTAACTATTTTTCGATCGTTTACAATGAGAAACTAAAAGTAAAGAGAAAAGATTTCTAACTATTTTTCGATGCCTTTCCTAGGCTCTTTACATTCTTATTTATAGTAGAATTTACAAATTCTATTTAATTTCTTCTTCAATCCCGAACAGTGTTTCTGATAAGGATGAATTTATTGTTGCTTCCACGTATGTTGTCAGATGTCACTTCATCTCTTTGTCCATACTTGGATGCCTTGAATGTTTATTTACTGCCAATCTTGAAAATCTTCTTTGAAAATCTTGTTGACTTTCCACGTGGTTTTTGTTTTGTCTTTTACCCTTCTTGGATGTTGTCAAGATTTAATGTCTCGATTTCATCCAGATGTAAAGACAAGATAATAACCTCTATATACTAAATTGAAATTTCGTTACTCCGGGGGCCTCTGATACCAGTTACGGGGGGAGGAGAGTATGGGTGCGGAAGATGGTTATTTTATTAAAAGTAAAGGAAAGATTTTTACAGGGAAAGATTGTTTACAAAAGAGAACTAAAAGTAAAGAGAAAAGATTTCTAATTCTTTTTTCGATCGTTTACAATGAGAAACTAAAAGTAAAGAGAAAAGATTTCTAACTATTTTTCGATGCCTTTCCTAGGCTCTTTACATTCTTATTTATAGTAGAATTTACAAATTCTATTTAATTTCTTCTTCAATCCCGAACAGTGTTTCTGATAAGGATGAATTTATTGTTGCTTCCACGTATGTTGTCAGATGTCACTTCATCTCTTTGTCCATACTTGGATGCCTTGAATGTTTATTTACTGCCAATCTTGAAAATCTTCTTTGAAAATCTTGTTGACTTTCCACGTGGTTTTTGTTTTGTCTTTTACCCTTCTTGGATGTTGTCAAGATTTAATGTCTCGATTTCATCCGGATGTAAAGACTCGTGATGGCTCTCGTGAGTTCCAAGCCTTCCACGTGTCTTTGATTTGATTTCTGTTATGTCGGAAGGAAAATCATCGAGTTCCATATCGCTATTTTTTCTTTAGGTTGTAAGGATTCTTCATCTCTCGATTTTTGCATTAGACTATTTTTGTCGGCTACTATTCTTCTTCCATCGATTATGTAGTGTATATATGCGATCTTGAAGTACGTGTCGAAAGTTGTTGACATTAAATCAATTCTGCTTGGATTTGAAGATATTTTGGATTATTATAACACTTGTCAATGGTTTTGTCAAGTGTTCTTTGTTTTCTTTAATTTTCTTGATAAATAAGGACTATCAATCATTTTTGAATAATCCATATTTGATAAGGTGATAAAAACGTTCTTTTCAAACAATACCAATTAGGCTACTTATTTGGATATAAAAATAGTAGAAAAAATCGTCTCTATATACTAATAGTGATAATATAGCTTTTATAATAGCAGGAAAATCTTTTAGATGATGAAAAGAGAAATTTTGTACTACTATTTCTCTAACAAAACCCCATTCAATATTGCTTATATCAAATGGTTCATGGTCAGTCTAAATTTTATAGAAGGAAATTCTTCTCCTATTTCATTTATATAAATAAAAGATTGTAAAAAGTATTGAGAAAAACTTTTTTAAATTGAGCTTCTTTGGTTGCAAATGACTCTATTAATTTTTCAAAAACTTCAAATGGTAATATATTTCTAGCTTTATTATATAAGCATATTCTAAACATTTTATTCATAATGGGACTATTTGTTCCTTTATGAATAAAATATTGAAATATATCAATAAGATTATTTATCTCATTGATATTTTTGAATTCTATTTGAATTCTTCCCAATCTCTATATAAAATGGATTTTAATAATAAATCATGAGCTTCATTTTCTTTATTTGTTTTTCAACTAAAAATTGGGAAAGTTTTGTAAGAGCTCTTCGAAATTTGCTCTTTGATCTGTAATATGGGTTTTCCATATTTCATTAATAAAGTTATATAAATCTGTTGGTAAACTGGATTATAAAAATCTTTTACTTCAGGAAAAAAGTTGTTGTTGTTTCAACAAATCTTCTGCTCCTTTTATAACCAGAATAACTAGCTTGGAAAGCTGAGTTTGGATCACGAGACCAAGGGAATTGGCTTGTTTGGCTTATTCTTCTTGGTGGGTACCGCTTGCCATTTTTGGTGCATAAGATGGAGAAGATCCAATTGGTTGTCTTACCATTGGATAAGGAACATAATAACCTTGATTGGCATAATATGATGTTAATATCGGAGTAAATCCTTGATTAGGATTTGTTTGCTTCCCTTTGTTGGGTTTTTTTTATGAACCGTAGTCCATTCTCCGACTTGTTCTAGAGGTTTTTACCTCTATCCATAAGGCCTGCTAAGATAATCAAGCAATAACATTATCAGCGCCTTTAACATATAAAACTTCAAAATTAAAACTACATAATTCATTGTACCATCTAATTCTTCTAGGTACATTTTCTAAACTATTATTAGTAAGAAATTGTTTAAGCTGCTGGTTGTCGGTTTTGATAATAAAGTTTTTGGATGCTAGATATATAAAAAGGTTTTTATTGCTTTTTTGATGGCTAATAATTCCTTTTCATATATAGCATAATTGATTTCGTTTGGTTTAAATTTTCCAGAACTATATCCGCATATTAGTTCTTCTTTATTTTTCTTTGTTTTAGCTTTTAAAATACATCCCCAATAATTTTGTGATGCATCAGTTTCTAAAATTAATTTATCACCTTGTTTAGGTAAATAAACTTTTGGAGTATAATTTATTTCTGTTTTATATTTTTAATAATTTCGAGTCTTCTTTAGACCACTAAAAGTTTTTCCCTTTTTAATTTTTCATATAAGTCACCTATTTTTGGGACAAATTAGGAAAGAAGTTTCTTCCATAATTAACTATTCCTAGAAATTGTTGAAGTTGTTTTTATCTTTAATTTCTTGAAATTCTTTTATTTTTACTATAATATGATCTTGTAGTTTAAGACCATCGGTGATAAATTTAAACCTAAAAATTCTATTTACATTTTTCTAATTCTATTTTCTTAGGACTCAAAATAATTCCATGTTTTATGAATTCTTGAGAGATAATATTTAAATGTTTTCTATGTTTTTCAGTGTTTTTGAAAATATTAAAATATCATCTATATAAACTACATGAAATTTTTATATTTATTAAATATAGAATCCATCCATCTTTGGAAGATTTGAGGTGCATTACATAACCCAAATGGCATTACTCTCCATTGATAATGACCATTAGGTGCACTAAAAGCCGTTAATGGTTTAGATTCATCGATTAGCATTATTTGCCAAAATCTCGATTTCTGATCGAATTTACTAAAATATTTTGCTTGTTTAGCTTGATTTATCAAAACATCTTTTCTTGGTATAAAGTATCCATCAAAAATAGTATTTTGGTTTAGTCTTTTATAATTAATTACCATTCTAGCTTTTCCTCTTTTTATTTCTGCATGGTTTCTTACCATAAAAATTTGGACTTGAGTGTGGACTATTAGTTTTTCTATTAATCCTTTTTCTAATAATTCCTTAATTTGTATATCAAATTCATCTATATCTTGTTTAGTATAGATCATGGGTTTGATTCTAATAATTTTATTAGGATTTTTAATTTTATCTCACAATATCTTGGATTTGTTTTCCCATAGTTTTAGTGGTTCTTCACTAAAATTATTTTCTAAGATTTTAAACAACCAATGATTTGTTTCTAGTTGTTTAATTTGTTCTTTTCTTGTTGGTCTAAAACCTTTATCACATATAAATTTATGATTTTCTATTAAAGGTATTTCTACGTGAAGTTTTTTCTGTTGATAATATAACTAAATTTCTATCTATAGAAAATGGTACATGATGATATATAAAATTATTTCCTAATAATATATCTCCATGCATTCACAGGAAACATAATATTTTAGGAATTACAAATCTAACATTATTTATGTAGATTGGTATATTTCTAGCTTTAAATTGAATTATGGTTTCTTTACCATCTATTCCTATAGCTCTAATTGGGTTTTTCATTAATTCCCATTTTTCTACAGTATTGCATTTTCTCTGCAACTCTTTTGGTGGTAGCTCTGTATCTAACAAAGCATGTAAAGAATATGTTTTATATTCTCTAAATTGAAATGTAATTTCTATATATGTATAATACTTTCTAGGTTGAAAGTTTGAAAATGTAATAATATCATTTTTTCCCATTTTCATTTGTTGAATAATGGTGGCAGATTGTATTTCTTCCATTCTAGTGTTTCTAGAATTTCTACTAGGTTCTGTGGGGAAAATAGGTATTTGAACTGTTTTCATACCTATTGGAGTTGAATTTGTACTTATATTATCCTCATCTTCTTCTGTTTGAGAATTAGAGGTAAAACTAAATTGTCATTCGTATTTGTTATAGCATTATTTTTAAAATATAGTCTATCTCACGATGACACATATTCTATTGTACTTTACTTGGTTTTGAAATCTGGCTCCACTTATTCTATCTATTATCCAATCTCTTGGTATTGATAGATCTTTTAAATGTAATAATTTAGGCTGGATTGTGTAGTAAATTTATTAGGCTCAAATAGCTCTATTATTTTATTATTAATTTCTTTAATTTCTACATACAGTGTTGGTGTATTCATTAATAGAAGTCCAACTTATTGCTAGATCTTCGCTAAATCCTTAATTTCAGAATTTTTTGTCGAATTCTTAAACATAAACATTCTTCTATTAGAGGATCTGTAATGGATATAAAATAATTTGGTTTTACTTTAAATCCTATTACTCCATTATGTAAATTAGATGAATACCTCCAATAAGTGCTTTTATTGGATTTTCAAATCTTTTATCTAATAACACTTTGCTATTATAGGTATATCATGACCTCTTCTAAATAAAGCTCTAATTGTTATCATAATTATTCCTAGATGTATATATCTAACTTTGAGGGTATTTCTTTTTAATCCTCATGATTTTTCTTTAGTAAATAATGGGATTTCTGTTAATCCTCCTCTAGTATCTTTAAGCATTTGTATTGCCACTAATTTTTTCTATATGCCTTTGACTCCAAATTTTAAACTTAGATATTTTATATATTTCTTCTTTAGAAATATGATTTTTATTAATTTTTCTATCATTTCATGAGAAAAGTCTTTTCTTCTCCAATTAAATTTCCTAATTTAATATCTTGTTTATTCTTTTTGAGGAATTTCTTCTAATTGGTTTTTAGAACTACTTCCTACATTAAACATAAATATATATTCTTCTTCACAGAATCGAATCATTTTCGATACTAGCTCATATAATATTTCTTTGGATTTATTTCCTCTTCAAAACATATTTCTAAATCTTGTTCTTCAAGACTTTTAATTACCTTTTTAGCACTTTTGCCTTTATTAGGACAATTTGTTGCTATGTGACCTTCTTCATCACATATAAAACATTTACATATTTGTTTTTTAATAAAATAACCATCTTCCGCACTCCATACCCAACAAATCTAAAGAAATATTATCAGAAGTTAATAATAAATTAGAACAAGTTATAAATAATAACATAGAGTCGGACATAGATCTAGGTCCTTTATATTATGGTAATAGTAATATAATTTTAACTTTATCGGATGAAGAGGAAGAAACCTCTGCGCAGAAGAATCATCTTCTACTAGTAAAGGTAAAAAACTGAAAAAGAAAATCTTTAACTCAACAAAATATGATTTCCAATCCTATAAAGAACTTATAGAACATTGGAAAAGAAGATTTACAAACAGTAAAGATAAAAATGAAAGAGTAGAATATTTAAAATTAATAGAAGAAATTTATGAAAAACAAAAAGACCTATTTGCTAAGTTTAATTATCATTATATGTTAAATTATGACACTACTAAAGTAGTAGTTCAAGTAATTCTGATAATCAAGAAGATTTAAAAGTTACTAGTTATAAATCGATGAAGAAGACACTTCAACAGATGAGGAAGAAAAACCGGAACCTATGGATATTGAAACTACAGATCCATATGGTAAAAGAAAAATAGATTCGGATATTCAAAAGATGATTATCTCGAGAACGCTAAACAAAGAGTTTGAAACAATAGATAATACAATTAGGATTTTGGTAATCAAACAGAAGATATAGCTACCAATGAAATTAAAACCGAATATATGGGAGAATCTTCTAATCAACAACCTAGTCAAACTATACCTATACCACATAGGATAGATGACTTAAACAAAAGAAATGTGGCCCAAGGAGGAATATATTTAGATTTGACTAATATTCAAATAGTGACTATGAAAAACCATAGATGATTGAGCACGATCAATGACAATTGTTGTAAACAACAACGATTCATGGTCAAAAGAAAATTTTTAAACTATTTTGTTGGAACATTTCAGGGAGATGTTTTACAATTTTTAAGAAGATGGGGAAAGAATCGATGTAGGAAAATTCCAAAAAGGACAACTAATTAATCGGATAGGTACCCTAAAGACCTTTTAAAAGGATTAACAAATATTCTAAAAAGCAGAATTTTGTGGCTATTTTGATAAAAAAGATCAAGATAGTATAGCTAGTTATGTTTTGTCAAAAATAAAATTATGTGATATAAGATATTTAGAAGAATTTTCTAAAAATTTCTTCATGAATATCAAAAGTTAAAAAACGAAAATATAGAATTTTGGAAAAACCAATATTTTCATAAATTACCTCCACCACAGGATGAGATATGTATAAAGAAATATGTATCTTATTTAGATAAACATAGTAAAGAAGCGAGGCATAGCAAAAGAAAATATAGATTCTATAGGTAATAGGATAAATTTTGCAAAAGAAAGAATAACTTTGCATTGCCTACAAACTAAATTTTGCTAAACAAGTAAAAATAAATTAAGTTATAGTCATTGTACAAAAATTCTAGAAAAGCGAATGGGAATTTGGATGTAAAACAATACGTCCTAGTACTTATAAAAACATAGAAAGAAAAATAGGAAATATAAATTTGTTAAATGGAAGCCGGAAATAAAAGATATCTTTGGTAATAATAATAAGAAAAAGAAAAATTTATTAGAAGAAAAACTTCTAAAAAATCTAAAAACAAATATGTAAATGTTTTATATGTGATGAAGAAGGTCACATAGCAACAAATTGTCCTAATAAAGGCAAAAGTGCTAAAAGGTAATTAAAAGTCTTGAAGAACAAGATTTAGAAATATGTTTTGAAGAGGAAATAAATCAGAAGAAATATTATATGAGCTAGTATCGTAAAAAGCATTCGATTTGGATGAAGAAGAATATATATTTATGTTTAATGTAGGAAGTAGTTCTAAAAACCAATTAGAAGAAATTCCTCAAAAAACGACAAGATATTAAATTAGGAAATTTAATTGGAGAAGAAAAAGACTTTTACGATGAAATGATAGAAAAATTAATAAAAATCATATTTCTAAAGAAGAAATATATAAAATATCTAAGTTTAAAATTTGGAGTCAAAGGCATATAGAGAAAAATTAGTGGCAATATGATAAGCTAAAGATACTAGAGGAGGATTACTTGAGAAATCCCATTATTTACTAAAGAAAAATCATGAGGATTAAAAGAAATACCCTCGGAGTTAGATATATACATTTAGGAATAATTATGATAACAATTAGAGCCTTATTTAGAAGAGGTCATGATATACCTATAATAGCGAGTATTATTAGATAAAAGATTTGAAAATCCAATAAAAGCACTTATTGGAGGTATTGAGTCTAATTTACATAATGGAGTAATAGGATTTAAAGTAAAACCAAATTATTTTATATCCATTCTGGATCCTCTAATAGAAGAATGTTTATGTTTAAGAATTTGGACAAAAAATTTGAAATTAAGGATTTAGCAGAAGATCTAGCAATAAGTTGGACTTCTATTAATGAATACACCAACACAAGCAGAAGTAGAAATTAAAGAAATTAATAATAAAATAATAGAGCTATTTGAGCCTAATAAATTTACTGAAATCCAGCCTAAATTATTACATTTAAAAGATCTATCAATACCAAGAGATTGGATAATAGATAGAATAAGTGGAGCAGTGACTTCAAAACCAGTAAGTACAATAGAATATGTGTCATCAGGAGATAGACTATATTTTAAAAATAATGCTATAACAAATACGAATGACAATTTAGTTTTACCCTCTAATTCTCAAACAGAAGAAGATGAGGATAATATAAGTACAAATTCAACTCCAATAGGTATGAAAACAGTTCAAATACCTATTTTCCCCACAGAACCTAGTAGAAATTCTAGAAACACTAGAATGGAAGAAATACAATCTGCCACCATTATTCAACAAATGAAAATGGGAAAAAATGATATTATTACATTTTCAAACTTTCAACCTAGAAAGTATTATACATATATAGAAATTACATTTCAATTTAGAGAATATAAAACATATTCTTTACATGCTTTGTTAGATACTGAGGAGCTACCACCAGAGTTGCGAGAGAAAATGCAATACACTGTAGAAAAATGGGAATTAATGAAAAACCCAATTAGAGCTATAGGAATAGATGGTAAAGAAACCATAATTCAATTTAAAGCTAGAAATATACCAATCTACATAAATAATGTTAGATTTGTAATTCCTAAAATATTATGTTTCAGGAATGCATGGAGATATATTATTAGGAAATAATTTTATATATCATCATTTACCATTTTCTATAGATAGAAATTTAGTTATATTATCAAGAAAAAACTTACGTAGAAATACCTTTAATAGAAAATCATAAATTTATATGTGATAAAGGTTTTAGACCAACAAGAAAAGAACAAATTAAACAACTAGAAACAAATCATTGGTTGTTTAAAATCTTAGAAAATAATTTTAGTGAAGAACCACTAAAACTATGGGAAACTTGATCCAAGATATTGTGAGATAAAATTAAAAATCCTAATAAAATTATTAGAATCAAACCCATGATCTATACTAAACAAGATATAGATGAATTTGATATACAAATTAAGGAATTATTAGAAAAAGGATTAATAGAAAAAACTAATAGTCCACACTCAAGTCCAGCCTTTATGGTAAGAAACCATGCAGAAATAAAATCTTGACAATTGTGATAAATACCAATCTAACATTATTTATGTAGATTGGTATATTTCTAGTGTTTGGATCCTCGCCCTGCAAACCATCAAGCTGAACAAACTGTTGTATCATTTGAATCGTGTTAGGTTTCAGTTCAAAATTATTTTGCAACAATGAGCCTAACAATACTCGATTCGATTTCTGTTAAAAAGTAGGTTTAGCATAATCATACACAGTACGAGGAGCAGGATTCTAATCTACTGGGTTTGCAGCAACCACAGGAGGTAACGGATTATTCTGATTATCAACCATCTCCTCGGTTATAGTGTGGATATCGTCCTCTCGTTCCTCTATGAATTGTAGGCTTCGCTTTATTTCTCTTTGGTTTCTGCAAGCTGTACTCTCAATCTCACTGTGAAAAAAGTAAAGGTCTTGATGGGTTTCTTCTAGTCATAAACTATAAAAACCTATCAGAAATAAATAAAAAAATTAGTAATTAAAAATAAAAACAAAAATAATGGCTAAAGTAATAAAAATTAAGCATTCCTAATATCTTAGTCCCCGGCAACGGCACCAAAAACTTGATGGTCGCTAAACTAACTAAAAATTCGACTTAAGGCAAGCGCACCTATCAAACAGTAGTATAGTTATAGCGAGACCGGAAATATCGTATCCACAAGGACTAAGAGTACCAGTAATTACTATCCTTTTATTATCTAGCCTAAGAATTAAGTTTTATCTAAAACTAATTATCTAATTAACTAAGTTTGCGACAGAGATTAAAGTTGTAAAATACTTTTGAAAAATCGATGGAGAAGACAATACCCAAGGAAGAATCTATCTAGGTTTCACTTATTACCTTTGAATTAGACGATTTATTCACTTGACTTAACCCGTAGAAATTCCTGAATTATGTTAATATCCCTTTCTAAACTAAAAACAACTGACTCTAGGTTGATTAATCGAAATCTCTTTCTAATTAATACCTCTATTGTCACATTAACTCGATCTATGGATTCCCTTATTAGATTTGGCTCTAATCTGACAGATTTATGTCATCCTATCTCTAGGATTGCATGCAACTCTGCTTAATTATGAATGATTTACTCTTAAACAGGGACTTTTCCTCCACTAAATAAGCACATAAAAAACCTGAATTAAAATCCTGGAATATTAAAGCAAGGGTTAAACTCACAATTAAGAATAAGAACAAGTATTCATCATATAATTCAAATAGTAATAAGATTCGTCTTAGGTTTCATCTCTTTTAGGTATTTAGGGAGTTTAGTTCACAATCATAATAGAAAATATCTCAAATTTTGGAAAACAACAAAACATAAAGAAACCCAAAGAACTTCTAGGAAGTTGGATGGAAATCTTCAGTCATGATGTAGGTCCTACCTCTGAGGTGATTCCGATGGCTATCCTTGAGTATTTTCTACCTTCTACTCCATGTATCCCTTTAATCCTTTTCTAGAGTGTTTATATAGGCTTTGGAATGCTTCAAAACCCTTAAAATTAGCCTTTTCTGAGTAGAATTAGACTTGGGCTCGATAAGGACACGGCCGTATGCCACGCTCGTGTGAAGGTGCTCAGGCCGTGTGCAATTCTGACTTGGACAAATGTCGACACGGCCATGACACACGGGCATGTGGCCTACCCGTGTGTCACACACAGGTGTGTAGAACATCCGTGTGGAAGTGCCTAGGCCGTGTGAAACACTGATTTAGGCCCAATTTGTCCCTTTTTGGCCTATTTCTCACTTTTTTCACCTTCCTATGCTCGCCTAAGTGTAAAACATGAATTTAAAGGATTAGGGGCATTGAATTCAATAAAACCAAGGGAAAATCATCCATAAATATGCCAAGCATGGGGTAAAAATATGTATATATTACGGTTTATCAACGAGTCGCTGGAATACATGAAGTGGACGCTCTCACTTCACTTGCATCTCAGGTATCATCCATATCATCAATGCTTAAAAAATTTACTGCTAATGGGTTTAATAGTTTTGCAGCTCAGCTGCCAAATCAAGTTGAAAATGTAGCCTGTGTCTATTGTAGGGAAGGACATTTGTTCGAAGAATGTCCATCGAACCTAGAATCCATGTATTACATGGGTAACCAGAACCAAAATCGAGGAAGGCAAGGACTGCAATCCAATTCCTATAACCCATCGTGGCGAAACCACTCTAATTTCTCCTGAGTAACCAAGGGGCTGGACCCAGTAACACATATGCCCAACCTAGATTGACCCAGCCACCTAGTTTTACCTAACAAGTTTAGAAACAACCTCAAGCTGAACCAGCTAATGGCTTAGAAAACTTGTTGAAGGTATACATAGCCAAGAATGATGCCTTAATCCAAAGCCAAGTAGCTACATTGAAAAACCTAGAAAACCAAATGGGCCAGCTTGCAACTGAACTCAAAAATTGAGCACAAGGTGCTTCACCAAGTGATACGGAGAATTCGAGGAATCCAGGGAAGGAGCATTGTAAAGCATTGACATTGAGGAGCGGAAAGACATTAGAACCTAACAATGTAGAAGTTGAAAAGGAGCTAGCTGATGCTCAAGACTTAGACGAAGTTCAACCGAGTTTTGAAATCTTAGTTTAGCCAGAACCAAAATTTGCAAAACCCGACGAGGTAACTTTAGAACCAACTAACTCTGATCAACTAACAACTTTGTTAGATGCAGAATTACCACAGAAGACAAAACAACCAGTTCTAGTAAATAAACCTCCACTGCCTTACCCTCAACGACTTCAGAAGCAGAAGTAGGAAATTCATTTAAAGAAGTTCTTAGACGTACTCAAGCAACTTCATATCAACATCCTATTGGTTGAAGCACTTGAACAACAAGAGATTCAAGAAGAGAAATTCATCCTAGTATTGAAACAACTCAAGAAGGCTATTGGATGGACCATAGCCAATATTTGCGGTATTAGTCTGTTTGTATGCATGCACAAGATTATCCTGGAAGATGGTGAATAAGGGACGATTGATGGACAATGAAGACTGAACCCCATCGTGAAGGATGTGGTGAAAAAGGAAATCATCAAGTGGTTAGATACAGGTACAATTTACCCCACCTCAACAGTTCATGGGTAAGTCCGATCCAGTACATACCAAAGAAATGAGGTATTACGGTCATTAAGAACGAGAATAACCAGTTGATACCGACTAGAATGGTTATGGGATGGAGAATTTGCATAGATTATCAGAAGCTGAACAAGGCGACTAGGAAAGATCACTTTCCTTTGCTGTTTTTGGACTAGATGTTGGATAGACTCGCGGGGCGAGACTATTACTATTTCCTCGATGGATACTTGTAACGCATAGGTTTGTGCAAGTGTACACAGTCATTATCAAGTAATAAGTATGTATCGAGTTATTGTCTCCACAGGGATTGTATATGTGCTAAGTCACTTAATTTGTAAAATTATATTAACAATTTGGTAAATAAAAACACAATATAGTTGAGAAGTGATGATTAAAATATATTAAACTAAATGCAATGATCCCTAATGCAAATTATCCTAAGTATGCAAACTATATGAATGAAATAGATTTTAGCAAAATTAAACATAATTTGCAACAATTATAACATAAATAAGCTAGGACAATTACTTTAATTAAACTCAACTTATTATCAGCATGCTTAATAACATTCAGAAAAACATTCCATGGCAACTCCATCTTTCATGAGTTTGGAAATCACATTAGGTTCTTTCGGAATCCTTTACTTAGTAAACACACATTCTACTGATTCTTATTTACTAAGGGTTTCTTAGCATTTGTGTGAGGTAATAGGGACGTGCTAGGTGTGAAACAGTTTAATCACACAAATCTAAAAACTATGTAGATAACAGAGCTTGGTTAGAGTTGTTATGCAACCAAAAATTTAATCAGGTTAGGATCTAAACTGAGCATGCACATTTCAATTATGCATCCATTAGCCATCATCTGATTAGGATCACTCAGCTAAATTAGGTGCATTTCAATCACGTATGAATGAAATACAAACTTGATTTTATTTGAAAACATGATCGATTGAGGCATAAACATTATAAGGATGAATCAAATAAATATTATTTAATCAAAATAATCATCCTAGTTTAGCTAAAATTAAGCTAAAATTGTTGTAAATAAGAACAAAGAACACATATCAAACATTTTCAGATTAAATTAAAGAAAGGGAAGATTAAACCTAGATCAAAGTGGCCGTCACTCAAGACTCTGACCGACGAGGCTCCTTTGATTCCTTCACTTTGCTCTTTTCCTGATGGATCTCTAAGGTGGCCGACTAAAGGCTCTTTAAGAGGCTTAATTGCTAAAATCTCTATGAAGAGATGATGCTAGGCGTGGGGAATGGAAAAGGCTAAGAGAATTTGGAGAGAAGAGAGAATGATGAATAATGAGGGATCAGGGATAAGGGAATGAAGGGGTTATATTTATAGGTGAAGAGAGGAGGATAGTTTGCTCAAAATAGGAGTTTCATCTCTTCAAGCATCTTCAATGGGTGGCCGGCCATGAATTGAGGAAATTGAGCTGATTTTTGCTTGATTTTTGCTCAATTTAAGTGCCACAACAATGCAGGACTCAGACTCGATCAAGTGCAAATCTTCAGGCAAATCTCTAATTTCTTCAACATTGCAAGGACCTTGTGCAATTAAACCAAAAAGTGATTTATGTGGACAGCCAAGTGTAGCCGAAAATTGGGTTGATTTGATCTCCAATTTGGACGGTTTTGTAATCCAACAAATCTATTAGACCTATCCAAAATAAATCAATAAATCAGAGGACCAAAGAATAAAATTTATCCAATTTAATTAATTAATTAAAACCCAAATTATTAATGAAATATTTTAAAATGAATTATTAAATATAATTTTATATTTTATTATTTAATTTAATCATGCGTGGCCCATTTTATGTCTTAAAAATATAATATGTTCAAATTAATATAAAATAAGTCATTTATTGCATGAAAACTATATAATAAAGCATAAAATCACATTTTAATAATTTCTATGTCCTAATTTCATATTTTCACATATTTCATTAATTTATTAAACAATTACTTAGTTTTAACAATGAATTTAAGTAAAAAGGTGATAAATTACATAGGAAAAATCCTATATATTTTTCAGTTTACACACCCCCAAACTTAAATCATTGCTCGACCCGAGTAATATTTATGCACAGCAAAATGTCTTGCTAATGAAAAATTGCTAATTGTGTAAGCAGCATTAATCTTTGTCCCATACTCATACATTAATAAGTTCATGTTCACTGATCTTCTTTATTAACAAGTAATTCATATGCAAACATTCCTTAAGATTATACTAAGCTTCAAAATATGCCAACATGAATCATAGTTTGCATGTATGTCATAGCCATAAATAACATTCTTCAATCAACATAATTTCTTATCAATCAAGCAAACAATCATAAGGCTTATTTATGATTTTCATATGTTGAACTTAGGACTTCCTCTCCACTAATGTAGGTGACATAATCATCGAATCAATAGGTCTTTTATAAGGTTGTAATAAGGCTTGGTTAAAGGTAGGAATTTAAAGAGATGGGACATTTCGGTTTTAAAAATCTTAACTTTTAACTTTGTCTTGGTTTTCTCAAAATACAACCTTTTCTTTAAGTGAACCTTTGGAACAACCCCAAACTTATTTTGAACTCAAACTCATACATTTTTCCTTTTTGGAGACTGAGCAAACTTTTCTTCGCTCTTTATTTTTTTAGGCATAAGCACATACATCTTTTTGAAAATTTCCTCAAATGTTGATTACCAAGACAACTTTAGTTAAGATGGATGCACAAAATTAGGATAACTTAAAAAAATGGTAATGTGGCTTATAATGTAGGTTCATTGCAATGAATAGGCCTTTAAGCTTAAAATTACAGTTTCAAGGGTCTAATATCATAGGGTTGGCTTGGAAAGGCTCAAACGATCCAAAGAAATAGTGCCTATATCATTTTAGATTTTTATGTCCCCTAGGATTTTTCCTCAAGAAAGTTACTAAGTCAATTCTAAAGATATAAACCTTCATGCATGTCTAATCTTAAGAGAAACTGAGTTTTCATAGAAAACATTACTAAGGCTAAGACCATACAAGCATTCCATTCTTCATGATAACATACTTTCACTCAAATAAAATCATTATTCATATTTTCATACAAACTATCTCATTAACAAAAAATATCTCTAAACATTCATTTATTAAAACATATTTATGAAAGTGATAAACCGTAATTTATACATATTTTTATCCCTCGCTTAACATGTTTATGAATGATTTCTCCTTAGATTTGGTGAATTTGATGCTCCTAATCCTTTAATTTCATGTTTTATACTTAGGTGACCATAGGAGAGCAAAAAGAACGAGAAACGGGCCAAAAATAGAGAAAACAGGCCGATAGGGGAAAACAACACGGCCTGAACTTCCTCACACGGGCAGAACATATACCCGTGCCAATCAAACAGGCTCGACCACGGCCCAAATCAACCTCAGCACGGGCGTGGTGATATATCAGCCTCGACTACGGCCTGAAGTAATCGCACATGGCCGTGTCACACGGCCGTGTCCCTACCAAACCCTAGCTAAGTTCTATTCGAGAAAAGACAAGTTTTAGGGTTTTTAGGCATTCTAAAGCCTATTTCAACACCCTAGAGGAAGAATAAAAGGAGAAGGAGAATAGGGAGTAAGGAATTACTCCAAGGAAGCCGATTGATCCATCTCAGAAGTCGGATTCATCATCATTAAGACTGAAGATCTCTCCTCAATTTTCCTTCAGGATTTTTGGGTTTTCTTTATGTTTTGTATTCTTTATTATTCTGAGATATTTTCTTATTTAGTTATGAACTAAAACCCCTAAATACCTAAGGGGGATGAAACCTAAGACGAATCTTGTTATTATTTTCTGAATCGTATGATAAATATTTGACTTGTTCTTAATTATGTGTTCTTAATTCTTGTTTTGATATTTCAGGATTAAGATGCAAGCAGTTCTTGCGTAGATGGATCTGGAGGATGCCCTACTAGGGATAGATAAGATGCCTTAGACATTAACAGATGAAGAGAAGAAACATAAGGATCGAAAGGCATTAACACAATTACATCTGCATTTTTCCAACGAAATTTTGCAGGACGTGATGAAAGAGAAGACCACCACTGCATTATGGAAGAGGCTAGGATAAATATGTATGTCGAAAACTCTAACAAGCAAGTTGTATATGAAGCAGCATCTTTATGCTCATCGTTTGGAGAAAGGTGCGTCTGTACACGAACACTTAACAGTGTTTGAAGAAATTTTCTCAAACTTGGAGGCCATAGAGGTTCAGTATGATAAGGAAGATCTAGGGTTGATTCTACTTTGTTCGTTGCCCCCGTCTTATTCAACCTTTAGAGACATGATTTTATATAGCTGCGAGTCTTTCACAGTTGATGAGGTTTATGATTCTTTGACCTCGCATGATAAGATGAAGCATCTTGTGGTTAAACCTGACTCTCAGGGAGAGAGTCTCATTGCTCGTGGGAGACAAGATCAGAATACTGATAATGATCGTGGAAGGACACGAGAACGGAATCCTCGTGGTAAATCTAAGGGTAGATCAAAGTCTACAAACAGAGGTAAAACTTGTAACTTCTGCAAGAAGAAAGGGCACATTAAATCCGAGTGCTATAAGCTACAGAAAAAGATTGAAAGGGAGGTGTGAATTAAAATTGAAAACAACCAAAAAATTTCAGTGAAGCTGATGTTGTATAAGACAACAGCGATGGTGAACTTCTAGTTGCACCTTCCACATGAGTCCCAGTCGGGATTGGTTTACAACTTACGAAATAGTGTCTGAAGGTGTTATTTTGATGGGAAATAATGCTTCGTGTAAAATCATAGGTGTTGGAACAATTAAAGTTAAGATGTTTGATGGAGTCGTCAGAACACTTAGTGACGTGTGACATGTTCCAGAATTGAAGAGAAATTTAATTTCATTGAGTACTCTTGATTCAAAAGGGTACAGATACACAACTAAAAGTGGGGTTTTAAAGATTTCCAAAGGTTCCCTTGTTGTGATGAAAGGGCAAAGAAAGATTGCCAAGTTATATGTTTTGCAGGGTTCTACTGTTACTGGTGATGCAGCTGTTGCTTCCTCTTCCTTGTCAGATGATGCTATTACTAAACTTCTTAGTTTAATTAATTAGTTAGTTAAAACAAACCCCTTATTTCTTAGGCTAGATAATAAAAAGACAGTCATTACTAGTACTTTTAGTCCTTTGGGTTTGACAATCCAGTCTTGCTAAAGCTATACTACTGTTCGATAGGTACACTTGCCTATATCGTGATAATAGTTAGTCTCAAGAAAGTTTAATTATAAATTTATAAAACTTATCACGGAAAATCACGATCAGAAAGAAATGATTGAAGTATACTTGAAAATTTTTAAAATTTTGAGCAAATTTATTTGCCTTACCCCCTTTAAAAAGAAACAATGTCCTCATTGCAAGAACAAAGTAATGGATGAAAACTGAACACCAGGTAGGGTTGTAAAGAAAGAGAGGTGAGTCATTAAGACTGCTTAAATACGAAGTCTTTCCTAATAACCCAATCCTAGATATGTTCACTCTCATTATCACATCACTTAGTATTTTTCTTTCTAAGGAAGTGTTAAGTTTATTCATGCTTGCTAAAGACCTAAAAATAAATTCCTAAAGACCTAAAAATAATTAAATAAATAACAAGATAAGAATCCCCCCTTTTATTTTTCTGACTCAATCCCCTTGTCTTTTTCAGCTCCACCTTCGCTTGCATAGTCAGTACCTTCCATCCATGTCTCAAAGATAACATCTGGGAACTTAGGAACAAAAGTATTAGAGATATTCTTAAAAGTATTTCGAATTGAGTCATCTCCAATTGTTGCATATTTCCAGTAAGTTTGTTGTTGATTGTGCATGAACTTGTACATATCCATCAAAACTGACAACTCTGATTTCCTTGAAGCACTTGTAGAAGTCGGCATAGGAGTTGTAGGTTTAGGTTCAACACTTAGCCTGACTGGTTCTTCTTCTAGCTCAACCCTTGGTTCAGGGTTTTTATATCCTTCAACTGGTTTAGGACTGTTCGGTTCCTTATCAGATTCTTCCTCTTTAGTGTCTGTAACTGAATTAGCTTTAGTCTCAGTTCCATCTGTTGACTCTTCGATATCTGGCTTAATTGGTTCTCCTTGCTTGCCTTGATTCATCTCATTCACCCTCTTTACTAATCTTTCAAGATCATAATTTGTAATGCATCCTTGAACATATCGCCCCTTCAATTTGCTTATGTTTTAACACGGGCCCTTAAGCAAAGTGAAGTGATTAATGATGGGAAATAAGCACTTCCTGCCTTCTTTTTAGCACAATCGTGAATCTCCTTGAGAATAATTTTCCCAATGTTAATGGACTTTTTTCTCAAGATTGCATATAAAAAAACATCCATTCCATCGAGATGGTGGAACTATGTGAGATAGGCATAAAATTGTAGCGAATGAAATATAACCATACCTTTGCTACTAGTTTTAAGTATTCCCTTCAACAAGAAGGCTCCCGTACTTTCTTATAATCCATTGGGATCCCGAATTTTTCACAACATCAAGCACTTGTTGAAGAAAATCCCAATTGATATTGTTCATCATAGGGTAGTACTCATCTTCTTCAACATCAGGTAATTTAAACAAATCATTGATGGACTTAGAAGTAAGAGGTACCTATTTCTTTCAAACAATGACTTCAGTAGCATCTTGTGTAGTCAAACTAGCATAGAATTCTTGAACTATTTCATCATTGGGAAGTGAACAGCCATCACAAAATCGTTCCCACTTGAGAGCATTGATTTTCTTTCTAATCGGTATAGGAACAACCATTAAATCATTACTCTTCAAGTCAAAACCTTTTTCCGGCATCATAGGTTGATGCTTGAAGATTGAATCAAATCTCTCTTTCACTTCTTCATTAATTAAAATTCGATTTTCAGGAGTAGTCCTTGAAGATCTAGTTCTTTTACGAGATATGGTATTTTTTCTTGAAAATTGGCAAAGTTTCTACACAAGGGGAAAAAAGAAATCAGCAAAGTGGTAAAGACTTGTTACGGAAAAAATCTTGCGACGACAAGAATATGCGGTGGCAATAGATGGTTTTGGCAAAAAAGGAAAAGAACTAGGTTTTCTTTCGTGATTTGAGGTTGACGGCAAAAAAGAGAGTTTCAAGGATTTTTTAGGGGTTGAGCAAATTGCTTTGAGGGATATGAAAATTAGTTGAATGGAGAGGGGTTTATATAGGGAACAATTAGGTCAACATGTAGCAAAAATTTAGCTTCATTAGGGTTACCTGGGCGGCGAGCAATGGGAGTGGCGGCAAGGTGTGGATTTTCCCTCATTTTTGCTATCTTGGGCCTCAAACTCAAACTGTCTTGTTTTAAAAAAATTGATTAGTACTTGGGCCAAATTTGACCCCCTTTATTAACATAAAAATTTAAAATTTAAACAAAACAAATGAAACTTAAAAATTTTAAATCTTAATTAGAAAATTTCTTCTTAACAAATTACATTAAATTAATTCTAAGGAAAGGTTGGAGGGGTCACAGCAGTCCTACTTAAGTTCCAATCTCCTTAGACAAAATTAATTAAATGTAATAAGCTAAGAAAATAAGTTCTAATTATTTATTTATTTACAAAATGAGTTCATGAAAAATCAAGGGTCTGTTAATTTGAACGAGGATTCAACTCGCTCAACTTCACCATCCCAGTAATGTTTCAGACATTGACCATTAACTTTAAACGTACCTTCGTAATTTTCGTATAATTCAATGGCTCTATAAGGATAAACTCGGTAGATGGTATAGGGTCATTTCCATCAGGATTTAAGCTTCCCAGGAAATAACTTCAACCTTGAATTAAACAATAAAACCTTCTGACCTTCTTTAAACTCACGAGGCTGTTTATGACTATCATGCCATCTCTTTGATCATTCTTTACACATTTTGGCATTCTCATAGGAAAACAACCTTAGCTCTTCCAACTCATCAAGTTGTAACATCCTTCTCTCACCAGCTTGCCTAAAATCAAAGTTCAACTGCTTCAAAGCCCAATGAGCTCTATTCTCCAACTCTAATGGCAAATGACACGCCTTTCCAAAGACTAATTGATAAGGAGTCATTCCTAGCGGTGTCTTAAATGTTGTTTGATAGGCCTATAATGCATCATCGATTCTTCAAGACCAATCTTTTCTGCTAGGGCGTACTATCCTTTCAAGGATACCTTTGATTTCACGGTTCACTCTTTTAACTTGCCCATTAGACAAGGGGTTATAGGCAGTAGCAGTCTTGTGCTTCACATCATATTTTTCAAGCAACTATTTAAGCCATCTATTCACAAAGTGAGAACCTTCATCACTAATAATAGGTCTTGGTGTCCCAAATTGTGTAAACACATACTTATGTAGGAATTGCAGTATTACCTTAGCATCATTTGTAGGGTATGCTTCATCTTCAACCCACTTGGATACATAGTCCACAGCAACTAAGATGTATTTATTCTCATACGAAGAAGGAAACGAGCCTAAGAAGTCAATGCCCTATACATCGAACAATTCAATCTCCAAAATGTTTGTCAAGGGCATCTCATTCCTCCTTGATATATTTTCAGTCCTTTGGCATTTATCACAGTTATTCACATAAACATGAGCATCTTTAACTAGTGTAGGCCAAAAGAAACCTGCTTGTAAAAACTTAGCTGCAGTACGTGAACCACCAAAGTATCCCCCACTTGGAGATTAATGGCAATGATGCAAGATCTCGGCAATCTCACTTTCAGCTACACACTTTCGGATTATATTATCTACACATTGTTTAAACAATAACGGATCCTCCCAACAATAATACTAACCATCATGAAGAAAATTTTTCCTTCATTGGCATGTCATTTCTCGAGGAATTATTCCACGTGCAAGATAATTGGCAAAATCAGCAAACCAAGGTGTTTCATGAATTTGACTTACCTCAAATAAGTGTTCATCAGGGAAATTCTCGTTGATAGGGACACATGATCGAGTTACTTCATCTTGTTCCAACCTCAACAGATGATCAACAATTTGATTTTCGACACCTTTTCTGTCTTGGATCTCAAGGTCAAATTCTTGGAGTAACAGTACCGAACGAATTAGCCTCAGTTTTGCATCTTTTTTCATGAGCAAGTATTTAATGGCCGCATGGTTAGTAAATACTGTAACTTTGGTACCTATAAGATATGAGCGGAATTTTTCAAAAGAAAAAAGTATAAGAAAGAGTTCCTTTTTAGTTACCGTATAATTGAGTTGGGCTCCTGTCAAAGTTCTACTTGTATAGTAAATAGGGTGAAGCACTTTGTTTCTTCTTTGACCAATCACAGCTCCAACAACATAATCACTTGCATCACACATCAACTCAAAAGGTGAGCTCCAATTAGGTGTAACAATTATTGGGGCTGATATTAACCTTTTTTTCAAATCTTCAAAAGCTTCCAAACATGCTTTATTGAAATCAAACACTGTATCTTTCTCTAACAACAAACATGATGGTTTAAAAATTTTCGAGAAATCTTTGATAAACCTTTGGTAAAAACCGGCATGGCCTAAGAAACTTCTGACTCCTTTCACATTAATTAGGGCCGGTAATCTTTTGATTACATCCGCCTTTGCTTTATCGAATTCAATTCCTTACTTTGAGATTTTATGCCCTAAGACAATCCCTTCCTTAACCATAAAATGGCATTTTTCCCAGTTAAGAACAAGATTCATCTTTTCGCATCTCTTCAGTACCTTAGCCAAATTACTCAAACAAATATCATAAGTGTTACCAAAAACAAAAAAATCATCCATGAAAATGTCAACAAAATTTTCAACCATATCAAGGAATATTGCCATCATGCATCATTAAAATGTTGCAGGTGCATTGCATAAACCAAAAGGCATTTGCCTAAAAGCAAACGTACTTAATGGACAAGTAAAGGTTGTTTTATGTTGGTCCTCCGGAGCTACAACTATTTGGTTATATCCTGAATAGCCATCTAAAAAATAATAGAATTCATTACCTTCCAGTCGATCTAACATCTGATCCATAAAAGGCAATGGAAAATGGTCATTTCGAGTGGCTTTATTCAATTTTCTGTAATCAATACAGATTCTCCAACCAATAATAGTTCTCATTGGAATCAACTCGTTACACTCATTTTCAACAATCTTTATTCCACCTTTCTTCTGCACACACTATACTGGACTTACCTATGAACTATCTGAAATAGGTTAGATAATTCTTGCATCTAACCATTTGATCACTTCCTTTTTCACAAATTCTTTCATAATAGGATTGAGCCTCCTTTTCCCATCAATTCAAGCTCTTTCACCTTGTTCTAAAAGAATCTTATGAATGCAAAAAGAAGGGCTTATACCTCAAATATCAGCTATGGTCCAACCAAATGCTTTCTTAAATTTCTTTATAATAGCAATTAGTTACTCCTCTTGATCTTTCGTTAGTTCTGCTGAAATAATCACAGGCAAAGTGGAACAGTCACCTATATACATGTATTTCAAATGGAAAGGAAGTACTTTTAGTTCGAGTTTAGGTGGTTCTTCAATTAACAACTTGGGTTGCCCAAATTCTCTGACTTCTAACTCCAACGGTTCAAACCATGTGGATTGAATGAAATTCCTCGGATTGGCTTCCATCAAAGCCATGTTTTCTTCACCTTCTTCATCCTCCAAAGGGTCAAAATCTAAGGTTTTCTCCAATGGATCTTTTGCCGAATAGGGAAATTTCATCGTTTTAAGAATGTTAAAGGTTACCTGATCATCTTGAACTCGCATGGTGAGTTCACCTTTTGCACATCAATTAATGTTCTTCCCGTGGCTAAGAAATGTCTTCCAAGGATGATCGGCACTTCTTTATCTGCTTCAAAATCTAAGATAATGAAATCAGCAGGAAAAATAAATTTATCGATTCTTACCAAAAGATCCTCGATCTTTCCCTCGGGGTATACTAAAGATCGATCTGCTAGATGAAGCGTTACAGTTGTAGGTCTTACTTCACCTATCCCTAACATCTTGAAAATAGACTTAGGCATTAAGTTGGTTCTCACTCCTAAGTCACACAAAGCTTTACTACAGTAGGATTCACTACTGTTACAGGGTATAGTAAAGGTTCCTGGGTCTTTCAATTTTGGTGGCAGTTTGTTTTGCAGGAACCTACTACACTCCTTTGTCAAAGAAATAGTCTTATACTCACTCAGCCATTTCTTCTTAGACAGTATATCCATCATAAACTTCACATAATTTGGCATTTGTTCTAAAGCCTCCACCAACGGAATATTGATGTGTAGCTGCTTCAGAACATCCAAAAACTTCTTGAATTGCACCTCCTATTTCTACTTGTGTTGCTGCAATTTTTGCAGATATAGAGGTGATGGAACTTTCGGTTGAACTGGATAACTCTTCTGAATAGGTAAATCTACATCCAAAGAAGATGTTAAAATATCTGAATTCACAAAGTTAGGATTTACCTTATCAGTCTTTGTAGATTCTAACTCTTTTGGTGTAGGAATTTTAATAGTTGGTTGATTCTTCTCAACGGGCTTATCTTCGAAATCAATCAATCGGGGTTGTAACAGCCCGTTTTTAGTCAAATCAAAATAGTGATTTTGGGACCACAAATTTGAGGTTAAAATATTTATTTTATTATTATTTCAATGTCTACAGTGTGATATTATGTTGATTTGAAAATTTCGTGAAATAATTTTATCATTTGAATGCTTAATTCGGTAAAAAAGACTTAATCGCATAGAATGCAAAATTAGTGTTTTATTAATTAAAGGTGTCAATTGGCTTTGGTTTTTAATATGGTGGCCCTAAAAGGTAATTAAACCTTTTGATACATTAGTGGACTTATATGGACACATTTTAGGTGTATTAAGTGGTTTATTATTAAAGGCTATTTATGTAATTTGAAACATAAAATAAATAAAACAAAGTTAATTAAAGGTTCCCATTATCATCTTATAACTGAAAATTAAAGAAGAAAAAGAAGAAAAATAGGGTTCTTCATTCGGCTAAACAAAATTCAAGCAATTAGGTATTTATTTTGATCCGTTTTTAATGATTTTTATGTTTTTGAGATCGTTGCTTCATATTCTAGCTAGACCATACCTTAAATTTCAAAATTGTTAAAGATTTATCATGTTGCCATTGTTGAATGCTTGAGTAATTTGATGTTGATGATAGATTATGAAAGTTTATTGATAGATTTACTATTTTTGTAAAGTGATTTTTAACAAAAATGTCAAAAAGGGATTAATTTGTAAAAATGTAAAATTATGTGGGTAAAAGTGTGAATAAATTAAAAATATAGGCTGCTAGTAACATGTGTTAAATTCGGCTAAGCATGGGTTTGTACTAAATTGCATGAATTTGCAATTTTATGAAATAAGGACTAAATTGTAACAGTGTGAAACATTAGGGGAAAATGTGTAAATTTGAAAAAAATAAATTAAAGGTTAAATTGAATAGAACGAATATTGAATGTTTTAAATTTGATAATATATAGATCAAGATAAGCCGAGATCGGGATTAGATTGGGGAAAAAGAAAAGTGGACGAATAGTCGATAATTTCTATCCGTGCAATACTATGTAACTTCGTATAATTAGAATCAAACATTTAAATACTTGTAATTATTTGAAATGAATGTATGTAATTGAATAAATAATCTACTTGAAATTCGAATGCCTTATTGATATAGTCTAATGGTTATTGAGCCCCGTTTGAACAGTAGAACTTCGTAGGATACGAGTGACATGTCACTAGGGTTACCATTTAGGTCGAGATCCTGCATGTGGTGCGGACTCACCACAGCTCGTATGAGCTTACTGATATATTAGCTCATAAGAGCTTATTGTTCTCAGCTCATCAGAGCTTACTGTTTTCAGCTCGATAGAGCATACTGTTTATCAGCTCAGGAGAAGCTTACTGATCATAGCTCGAAAGAGTGAATATGATGATGAATTGACAGATTACTGACTAATACACCTAGTATGTATCACCCGTGTATCTATCGATATTCTAATAGGTTCAACGAGCATAATTCTGCTAATGGTTATACGGATGATTTACTGGTTATATAAATGGATTCTCGATTATATAAATGAGGATGACTTGTTACATATGTTATACATGTTACATGAATTTGGTATGGTATAATACATTGATGTATGAAATTGAGATAAAGGTTGACTATATGTACTTATGAGACTAACATATTCATGAATGTTTGTGTATAGGCATTTGGCAAGTGAATTTGATATACTATGTTTAATTGTTTGATTATGTATAAATGGTAAGTTAAATTCTAAATTATATGGGCTTACTAAGCTATAAAGCTTACTCTATTTCTTTTCTTTGTTTTATAGAGGTTCGATAACTCACTCAATTCGGACAAAGTCAGAGTTACGCATCACACTATCCAGTTACTGATTGTTACCTTTAAACTTTTGGATTTGTGTAAATATGGCATGTATAGGCTAGTTATAAAGATGATAGTTAAAGTTACTTGAGTTAGTGATTTTAGTACATGATGTGGTACAAGATAAAGTCATGTGATTTGGCATAACTTGGTATAATGCTTTGGTTGTGTATATGTATTCAAATATGGTATGTTTTGGCAAGTAATAGATGGAATGGAAATATGCAAATGTTGTCTTGATATGTGATAGGTATATGAATGGAAAATGCTTGATTATAATTTAGGTATTAGAATAGCATGTTTGGTTGTCATATGGTTTGAACATTGAATTTATGAAGTGTATGAATTATGTTATTGAAGTAGGTTGATAAAGCATGATAGAAATTGGTATAATATATGTATAAGATGTTGTGGATTGGCTGCCTATTGAGTTATATAATGTTGCAAATTATGCTTGTGCAGGCATGTATAAATAGGGTGGCAAATGGCTTTGCAAATAATCTATTTTTCTCCACACAGGTAGAGACACGTACGTGTGTCTCGACTATATGTGACACACTGTCATGATACACGGTCGTGTGTCCCCTGGTGTTGAAATTAAAATCAAGTCAGTATGCTCCACATGGCTTCACACATGGGTGTGTGACTTGGCCGTGTGGCATAAGTCATTATACCCTACAGGATTGGCACGGCCTAGCACACGGCCTAACACATGGGCATGTATGGCCATTTTTAGGGCATACGGGCTAACCACATGGACGTGTATGGCCATTTTTAGGGCAGATGGGCTAGCTACACGGGCGTGTGTGTTGGCCGTGTGACCCAAGTCAAAGAGTTACACGGGGTAGGACATGGGCTAGGACACGACCATGTGCTCCCATTTCGAATGTCCACATGGCCTATGACACGGGCGTGTCTGGTGGCCGTGTGAGACACATGGCCTGGCCACACAGGAGTCTGTCCCCTGTTTTGAGAAAAATTTCTATGTGTTTTAGATGTTTTAAAAGTTATCGGTTTAGTCCCAAACCAATCTCAATGAATGTTTAGGGCCTCGTGGGCTCATATTAGGGAAAAATTGATTGATTTTGAATGATAACTGTATGAAATGATGTTATGTATGCTAAATGGTAGCTTAATTGTTTCGTAAGTCTAATAATGCTCCGTAACCCTATTTCGACGTTGAATACTGGTGAGGGTGTTACAGGGGTTCCAGAATTTTATCACTTCGTAATGCCACTGCCTTGATATGTTCTTTACCCGAATTTCTTAGATTCTCAGTATCACTTGGCAAGGTTCCTTGCGGTCTATTACAAAGCTCCGTAGCTAACTGACCCATTTGGTTTCCAATTTTTTTAGTGTTGCTGCTTGGCTTTGGATCAAAGCGTCATTCTTTACCATGTATGCTTTCAACAAGTTCTCCAAACTGTTTGATGCCTCAACTTGAGGTGGTTTTGGAGCTTACTGATTAAACCCTTGAGATTGATTGGGTCCATTTCCTTGGTTACTCCAAGAAAAGTTAGGATGATTACGCCATGAAAGATTATAGAAATTGGACTGAGGTCATTGTCCACTCCTATTTTGATGCTGGTTCCCCACATAGTACACTGACTTGGGATTTGATGGACAATTCTCAAAGGAATGACCTTCCCTACAGTACAAACAGGAAACTACTTCAAACAGACTTGATGGCTGAGCTGCAAAATTATTAGAACTATTAGCGATAAACTATTTTAACATAGAGGAAATAGATGATACCTGAGCTAATAACGAAATGACGGCATCAACTTCATGAACTCTGGCTACACGTCTTCCTGAAACTGTTTGATTTGTTGGCCATTGATAGTTATTACTCGCAATCCTCTCGATGATCTCATAAGCCTCATTATAAGAATTAGACAAAATTACACCATTCGCAGAAGCATCTACCATCAATCTTGTATATGTATTGAGACCATTATAGAATGTCTCCAACTGAATAGAATGAGGAATCCCGTGATGAGGACACTTACGAAGTAACTCCTTGAATTGCTCCCAAGCCTCATACAATGACTCGTCATCCAATTGTTGGAAAGTTGTGATCTTGTTCCACAACTTAGCATTTTTTCTAGGCGGGAAATACTTAACCAAAAATGTTTCTGCTAATTCTTGCCATGTAGATATGGAACCTGGTGGTAATGAATTGAGCCATGCTCGTGCTTGATCTCGCAACGAGTACAGAAACAACTTCAACCTTAGTGCGTCTTCAGTCACACCAGCTATCTTAAATGAATCACTCACCTCCATAAACAATTGAAGGTGGAGATGTGGATCTTCCGTGGGCATATCACTGAATTGGCCCACCGTTTGGAGCATTTGAAGCATCACTAGTTTCAATTCAAATTGGGTTGCCTCAATATCTGGCCTTCTAATTCTTGGATTTAACTCATTGAAAAGTGGCACATCATATTGTCTGATGCATCGATCCCTATCATCAACAATGAGGATGGGGTTTCGTACACGATCAGCTTCATTACCTTGGTCTTGATTCTAATTTCCAAGGTCCATCTCGACTTGTCTTTGAGCTATTCGTTCACATCTTCTTTGTCTGAAAGTTCGCTCAATTTCAAGGTCTACAGGGAGTAAATCGATAATCTGATCTATGCTCATAAACACCTAAAAAAAATCACAAAATTAAAAAGAATAAGTTAATAATGTTAGAAATAAATCAAATTGAAAATAAATAATTTCACTAAAAGAAATGATTTTGACAACAGTTAACAATCCCCGATAACGGCGTCAAAAACTTGTAACGCGTAGGTTTGTGCAAGTGTATACAGTTGTTATTAAGTAATAAGCAAGTATCAAGTTATCGTCTCCACAAGGATTTTATTTGTGCTAAGTCACTTAATTTGTAAAATTATATTAACAATTTGGTAAATAAAAACACAATATAGTTGAGAAGTGATGATTAAAATATATTAAACTAAATGCAATTATCCTTAATGCAAATTATCCTAAGTATGCAAACTATATGAATGAAATAGATTTTAGCAAAATTAAACACAATTTGCAACAATTATAACATAAATAAACTAGGACAATTACTTTAATTAAACTCAACTTATTATCAACATGCTTAGTAACATTCGGAAAAACATTCCATGACAACTCAATTTTTCATGAGATTGGAAACCACATTAGGTCCTTTCGGAATCATTTACTTAGTAAACACGTATTTTACTGATCCTTATTTACTAAGGGTTTCTCAGTATTTGTGAGGTAACAGGGACGTGTTAGGTGTGAAACAGTTTAATCACACAAATCTAAAAGCTATAAAGATAATAGAGCTTGGTTAGAGTTGTTATGCAACCTGTAATTTAATTGGGTTAGGATCTAAATTGAGCATGCACATTTCAATTATGCATCCATTAGCCATCGTCTGGTTAGGATCGCTCAGCTAATTTAGGTACATTTCAATCACGTATGAACGAAATACAAACTTGATTTTAATTGAAAACATGATTGATTGAGGCACAAACATTATAAGCATGAATCAAGTAAATATTATTTAATCAAAAAATAATCCTAGCTTAAATAAAATTAAGCTAACATTGTTGTAAACAAGAACAAAGAACACATAGCAAACATTTTTAGATTGAATTAAAGAAAGGAAAGATTAAACCCAGATCAAAGTGGCTGTCACCCAAGACTCTGACCGATGAGGCTCCTTTGCTTCCTTCGCTTTGCTCCTTTACTAATGGCTCTACAAGGTGGCTGACCAAAGGCTCTTTAAGAGGCTTAATTGCTAAAATCTCTATGAAGAGATGATACTAGGCGTGGGGAATGGAAAAGGCTAAGAGAATTTGGAGAGAAGAGAGAATGATGAATGATGAGGGATGAAGGATGAGGGAATGAAGGGGTTATATTTATAGGTGAAGAGAGGAGGATAGTTTGCTAAAAATAGGAGGTTTCATCTCTTCAAGCATCTTCAATGGGTGGCCGGCCATGAATTGAGAAAATTGAGCTGATTGTTGCTTGATTTTTGCTCAATTTAAATGCCACAACAACTCAGGATTGAGACTCAGTCAAGTGCAAATCTTCATGCAAATCTCTAATTTCTTCAACATTGCAAGGACCTTGTGCAATTAAACCAAAAAGTGGTTTATGTGGACAGCCAAGTTTAGTCGAAAATTAGATTGACTTGGTCTCCAATTTAGACAGTTTTGTAATCCAACAAATCTATTAGACCTGTCCAAAATAAATCAATAAATTAGAAGACCAAAGAATAAAATTTATCCAATTTAATTAATTAATTAAAACCTAAATTATTAATGAAATATTTTAAAATGAATTATTAAATATAATTTTATATTTTATTATTTAATTTAATCATGCATGGCCCGCTTTATGTCTTAAAAATATAATATGTTCAAATTAATATAAAATAAGCCATTTATTGCATGAAAACTATATAATAAAGCATAAAATCACATTTTAATAATTTATATGTCCCAATTTCATATTTTTCATATATTTCATTAATTTACTAAACAATTACTTAGTTTTAACAATGAATTTAAGTAAAAAGGTGATAAATTACATAGGAAAAATCCTATATAATTTTCAGTTTACAATACTTGGGGTAGAACTAGATTGCAGTAGCAACAGAAGATCAACACAAGACAACATTCACCTCCTCGTACGGTACATTTGCATTTAGACGCATGCCATTTGGTTTATGTAATGCACCTACTACATTTCAAAGATGTATGATGTCTATTTTTACTGACATGGTTGAAAAATACTTAGAAGTCTTTATGGATGATTTTTCAGTATTTGGAGATACATATGATAATTGCCTAGCCAATCTAGCCATGGTACTAAGGCGATGCGAAGAAACAAATTGTAACAGCTCAGTTTTAGCTAAATCAGAATAGTATTTTTGAACCATAAATTCGGGGTTGGAAAATTATTTTAATATTATATTTTGTGTTTACAGCATGAGATTATATATGTGTGAAAATTTCGTGAGCTAATTTTATTGTTTAATAGCTCAATTTGAGAAAAAGGACTTAATCGCGTAAAATGCAAAAGTTGCATTCTATATGTTAAATGTGCTTAATTACTATGGCTTATAAAATGAGAAGTCCTTATGATGAAATTAGTCCATAGATAGAGTTAATGGACATTAATGGACATCCATTAATTGAATTAATTTATTTATAATCAAGTGTAATATGGTAAAATGGTTATTAAGGTTATTATTAATTAAAACAAAAATAAATGGTGGCCATATGTTCATCTTTATGGCCGGATGAAGCAAAGAAGAAGCTAAAAATAGGGTTTGTAATTTTGGCACTTGCAAAGCTTGTTTAAGGTACGGTTTTAGCTCGATTTTTGATGATTTCTATGTTTTTGTGATCGTTGCTTTGAGTACTAGCTAGCCTGTACCCTAATTTCTGAATTTGTTGATGAATTTGTGACTTTCCATTGATGAATGCTTGAGCTTTTGAATGTTTTATGATGAATCACTACAGGAAAATAGGGCTTTAGCGGCGTTTGAACAAAAAACGCTGCAAATATTATACATTGACGGCGTTTGCAATAAAACGCCGCAAAAAACTGAGCAATAGCGACGTTTTTGATCCAAACGCCGCTAAAAATTGAGTAATAGCGGCGTTTTTGGCCCAAACGCCGCTAAAAACTGAACAATAGCTGCGTTTTTGGAAAAACGCCGCTATAGGTCGAGGTTTTAGCGGTGCTTTTGGAAAAACGCCGCTACAGGTCGAGGTTTTAGCGGCGCTTTTGGAAAAACGCCGCTATAGATCGTGATTTTAGCGGCACTTTTGGAAAAACGCCGCAAAAAAGTAATTTAGTTTATGGGTTATGGTTTAGTGTTTAGGGCCTAGAGTTTAGGATTTGGGATTTGGGGTTTGGAATTTATAGGTAAATATGGTAAACTACTTAACTTGTGTATCTTGGATATTTTTATAATATAAATATAAATTATTATTATAAAAAATAGGTACATATGTTTTAGGGGTTATGCTATTAGGGATTAGAGGTTATGATTAATGATAAAAAATTAATTTATTTTAGAGTTTTGGTAAGCATTAAGATTCTATTTGAATTACTTTTGTCCCTTGTTATATATATATATATTAAACTTGTAATATATATTAAGATTATAATATATATTTAGGGTGTAAGTTTAGGTTAAGGGTTTAAGGAAATGATACTATTAGCTAGAAATTAATTGAAGAAAATTTGGATTTTACTAAGATTCATGTTATTTTGTATATACTCATATTATTTAATATAAGAATATAAACATATATATATATATATATATATATGTGTGTGTGTGTTTTAATTTGTACTACACTAACATTGGCCACACGAATTCCCAAAAATATGTCTAAGATTATGGTTTAGGGTTAACAATTTTTAGAGTACTTTATAGTTTGGGCTTTATGGTCTAGGAGTTACGGTTGGTTTAAGGGTTACCGAATGGTTTTGGGGTTTAAAGTTTGGGGTTAGGGGTTTTGTGGTCTAAGGTTTAGGGTTTAGAGTCTCAGGTTTAGGGTTTTAAATTTAGAGTATAATTTTGGATTTTAATGTAGAAGATAAATGTATATAAGATAAATATATATAAATTATTATTTTAAAATATATATAAATATATATATGAAAAGTGGTTTAGTGTGCAATTGTGTACATGAACTGTAATTTGATTAGATCTTGTAAAATATTTACGCGTTATTGATATAATAAATAGCATCATATTTTTATTTAATTAATTTATATGCATACATAATATGTATTTTAAAATGTGTATTAAATCAAAAGTAAAATTTCAACTATAGTTAGGGTTTAGAGTGTAAGTTTATGGTTTGAGGTTTAAAGTTTAAGGTATATTATTGTTGAAGACTGAACCAATATTTAAACCTAATATAAATATATGAAATATATATTTTGTACTACACTAACATTCATCACAGTAACATTATTTAGATATAATTTAAAAGAAATTCTAAATATATAGTTTTAAATTTTGATCAATTTTTATAAAATATTCAGGTATTAGCGGCGTTTATACATAAAACGCCATAAAATTTCATTACACATTAGAGTAAAACAGCGTCGTTTCCTCTGAATAGTAGTGGCTTTAGCGGCGTTTCTATAATAAACGCCACAACTTGTATTAGAACGGCGTCGTTTTGTAGTGTAGATAAAAGAGGCGTTAGTGGTGCTTTGTTGAAAATGCCGTAAAAGGTCTCATTACCGGCGCGTTGCTGAAAACGCCACAAATTTTCCTTATTTGAAACGGCGTTGTTTTTTCTCTCCCGAGGTTTATGCCCTTTACCCGAAATCAGTTTCGATTTTTGCTAAGTAATTTTCCCCCATTTCGTCCCTTCCTTCCCTAAATCCCTAAAACAAAAAACACCTCTTTCTTTTTCCCCAAATCACCCCCTAATTCCCCAAACTTGAAATCCCTAACATTTTCCCTAAGTCCCTTTTTTTCCCCTTAATCTGTTCCCCTATCCCTAAAATCCCTAACTATTTTCCCTTTCCTCTCGTCGACGGTCATATGCTTCATGGGTTTGAAATGGTTAGTTTTTGAGTCCCCTTCAAATTAATGTGTAGTTACTGTATTACTTGCCTTTTTTTTTTTTTTTAGAATTAAGCTTAATTGACTGAACTTGCTATTTTGAACAACCACTTCCTTTCTTGATATGTAGTGTGTGCTGAAATTTTCTTACGTCTTCTTCTCTTGTAAACTTTTCTGTCATTCGTGTAATTAAATGTTATTCATGGAGAACTTGTAACTCGTTTCTTATTGATGTTGATGTTGATCTCGATGATTATACCCTTTTTTTAAGTAAACCCAATACCGGGTCTGGTGTTTCTAGTGCTGTTTTTAACTTAACCACCACAATTATTGGTGCTGGAATCATGGCTTTACCTGCTACTATGAAGGTTTTGGGGCTTGTTTTAGGGATTTTTTTGATAATCCTGATTGGGATTTTGTCTGAAATTAGTGTCGAGATGTTGATTAGGTTTGCAGTTTCTTGTAAAGCTAGATCTTATGGGGAAGTTGTGTAAATTGCAATGGGGAGAACTGCTAGGGTTTTGTCTGAGATTTGCATAATTGTCAACAATGTAGGTGTCCTGATAGTTTATTTGATTATTTTGGGTGATGTTATGTCTGGTTTGGTTCGTCATATTGGGGTTTTCGATCAGTGGTTAGGACATGGTTTTTGGGATCATAGGAAGTTATTGGTTTTGGTTGTTATGGTTGTTTTTCTTGCTCCACTTTGCGTGTTAGATAGGATTGATTCATTGAGCATAACTTCGTCTGCTTCGGTAGCTCTCGCTGTTGTTTTCGTTGTGGTTTGCTTTGCTGTTATTCATTAAGCTTATTGAAGGGAAGATAGAGGCTCCAAGGATGAGCCCAGATTTTGGATCGAAAATGGCATTTTTGGATTTACTAGTAGTTATCCTTATTATGACTAATGCATATGTTTGCCATTTCAATGTTCAACCTATATACAATAAGCTCGAAGGGCGATCTCCTCAAAAGATGAATTAGGTGGGAGGATCACAAGCTGCTCTTTGTGTTATGGTTTATGCCTCAACAAAGCAATATCGTGGTATTTGCTCTTCGGAAAGGACACTGAAGGTGATGTTTTGACCAATTTTGATAAGAATCTGGGAATTCATTTTAGCACTACTTTGAATTATATTGTCCGGATCGGCTACATTCTTCATTTGGTTCTGGTTTTCCCTGTTGTTCACTTTTCCATATGGCAAACTGTGGATAACTTGGTGTTTGAGGGATCAGCTCCTCTCACGGAGAGTAAAAAAGGTCTTTAGCATTAATGATAGTAATATTGTTAGTGCTTATATATATTGGATCTACTATGATCCCAAATATATGGACGACTTTCAAATTTCTTTGGAGCAACAACAATTTGTTTCCTTAGGTTTTACGTTCCCTGCTCTAATTGCATTAAGGATAAGTCAGCAAGAAGAGAGCATGAGCTTGAGCAGAGTAGAAAAATTTTGTCGTGGTTAATGTTAATATTGGTTGTGATAGTTAGCATTGCTGGGATAATCGGGAATATTTATACCAAATTGCAATGATAATATGTATACAATGTAACTTACTGTCTTTAATGGTATTAAGCTTGGTCCTATTTCTCCTCACAATGGTCTTCATTAGGGTGACTGTTACATACTGTCTTTCCCTAGAATTTTAACTCTGATTTTTAGTGGAAAATCCAGCAACTTTGGTTATTCCAACAAAACCAACCCTTTGTCCCCTTATTTGTCTCTCATTTATATTTTTCTCTCTTTTTTTACCTAATTCAGATTTTTAATTTTCGTTCTCATGATACCATTGTTGACGTAGCTTTATTTTTAGTAATTCTTATAGCTTCTATTTTTTTTATCATTTTATTTGTTTATTCCCACCTGTTATTAGCAAATATAATTAATATTATACCAATCATTAAATGTTGTTTATTTTTAGAACTCATTTGATTGTTTTGTCGACTGTAAATGCAGACTTACATTCTTCAAATGCAATGAGTAGGGAAGTCTCTCGACATTATTAGAGATCAATCCCAAGCATCTCCAAATAAACCCTCAAGAAAACATTTCCAATTCAATCAAGGTAAACATTGTCTTCCCTAACATTTTTGTTTCTTTCAACATGTTTTTCCTTTTATGTTTTTAATGTTTATGATGAAAGATTCAACATCTCTAGAAACTGAATCATGCATTTTTTCTGCTAAGATTAGCAATCTAGTATGAATAAGTATTGGTAAATGCATTAAATAAACTACGATTATTATACTGTGGTAAATGCCTGGATCCATCGAAGGAATAATCATACAATGTATGTAATTGATTATTATTAGGCCTTGGTTCCTTTGGAAAGTGAGAATGTAGACTTTTGAATTTATAGAATGAAAGTATGAATAAGAACACGTGATAATCAGTGTCTTCTTGAGTAGTTCCTGTCATCACATCCTTAAGTTTCCTTTGTCCCATTGATGATAAGTGTGCTTTCTATATCATGCGTTTTGCTAGATTTTCTTTGAGGTGTACTGACTTCATTAGCATGATGTCTTTGATCTTGGTACAAGTGGGCACTTGCAGAAGTTGAAGCAGATGGACCCAATAAATTTGGAAACTGTATGTCATCCAAATGATATTAATAATTTTATTGTATACTAATATGAAGTAATATATATGAAGTAAAATTATATTGTATACTAAATATGGTACATATACTTTAATTCCTTGTGTTTTGACTTTTAGGATATAGTTCCATGTATCTGTGTTCTTGAATTAATGTTGTATGTATTTGATTCTCGCTTTTCTGCTCCTCCCGCAACTATTGGTTCAACTCAAGTGCCATTTAATCTTCGAATTAATATTTGGTACTGATATAGATAAAGTTTTTATATTTGCTTAAGCTGAAATATTTTTGGTGCTACTCTTATAATCTTACATCTGTTCTAGGTACTATCGAGCACCTGAATTAATATTTGGTGCAACTAAATACACATGACCATTGACATTTGTTCTAGGTACGTATAGGTTTCGTTGCTAAATTTTTTCCTTATTTCTATGCATTTTCACTTTAAATTACTTAACAAATATTACTTTTTGACTCACCTCTTTTTTTGGTGAGAGTGGAGTAGACCAGGTACGTTTTATTAAGGTACGTTTTATTTCAAAATTCTAATCAATAATAGTTTTATCATGGGGAATGGAAGTAGAGATGACATCGTTGAAAGATTAGAAACTTTGCCTTTTCCAGAACAAGACTTAGATGAAAATATCCCTAGTACTAGTACACAATTTCAATGGGTTCGTCAGGATGTGGATGAAGATATTTACGATTTATGATGTAGTAAGATTTTATGATTTTTTATTTATATGTAATGTTATAATTTTAACATTGGTCATGTTATATAATTTAACTATTTTATATTTACTATTGTTGTTATTTCTTACTAAAATTTTAACTATTTTATGTGTTGGGAAAAATGCCTAGAAGAAGATTAAGAGATCTTAGTATTGTACATAATACAACAAATTCGGAAGAAGTAAATCTTGAAGCAATGAGATGGTTGTTGGATCTTCAAGCGTCTTGGAGATATACTTGACGAGTCTGTGGAATTTCAAAGTAATGTTAAGTTTATTTTACAAATTGTATTAAATTTTATTACTGATTTATTTTTAAATTTCAATATAGTAATAATATATTATTTTTTAGCTAAAAATGGTGGGACGTGCAGAGGTCGAGGACGTACGCTCCTAACAGATTTATATAACTTAAATTCATCGAGCGTGTCAAAGTAACTAGAAACTTGACCATGGTCGACTGTTGGACAAGAAGCTCGACTTTTAGCAGGCTATTTGGGCATTATAGCACAAAATGCCAATATGTTGCCCATCAACTACGAATCATGGCATAACATGCCTGATAGCAATAAAAATCAAGCTCTCACTAATATTAAGGTAAGAAAACATTAATGTAATTATAATACTTTGGTTTAAGTTTCATTTATATTTACTTCCTAAACTTGTGTTTTTTAGGATAGGTTTGCTTTAGAGGTCTCTGATGCCTATATCAAGAAGGCATTGGGTAAAAAATGGAGAGACAATAAAAGCATTTTGAAAAAAGAATATTTTAAAAAACCCATAAGCCTCGAAGAAAAATTACAAAATGTCCCACCGGGAATGCTGAGGTACCAATGGGAAGATGCGGTTCGATTTTGGAATTTGAAGAAAGGAGAGGTATTATGTACTTGCAAACTCTTATAAATTTTTTGGTGTATAGTATTTACTATATACGTAATAATAATTTCATTATGTAGGACCGTGAGCGAGTTGGAACAAGCAGCAGGCAAAAACAAAAATTTACGTACACGGCAGGGTCGAGAAGTTTTGCTTGTGTAGCTCAGGCCGTGGTACTATGGATTTATTAATTCTATCGAGTATTAATGACTTTTTACTATTAAATAATATTTTTACTACTATATTGTAGGAAGCCTCAAATGTCAGTCAAAAGTTGGGCGCCTTGACTTTTTGACATTACATATGAGAAAAAGATGGAACTCCGATGACATCTGAGGCTGCAGAAATTATGGTATATTTACTTAATAGAAATTGATTCATTATAAAAATTTATAATATTTAATTATAATGTTTTAATTCGTCTTTTTTATTAGTTTAATTTAAATAATGTTATGTTGTATTCCTTTTTATTGTATATTTCGTTTCTAACTCTTTTGATTTATTAGGAGAAACTAAAAGATAAGAAGGCGAGTATGAAGCATCGCTGATGATCGATAGTTCTGTTAATTTTGAGGATATTGATAACTGAATTATTAATAAGGTTTTGGGCCCTGAAAGGTATGGTCGGGTTAGATTTCAAGGATCTGGTGTTAACCCGACCCAATATTTTGGATCCACCTCGCACCAATACATGCCTTCCGAGAGTCAAAGTCAAGCTGAAGTTCAAAGGTTAAAAGATCAGATAGTTCAGATACAAGCTAGCACAGATGAGCAAATTTCTCAACTTAGAGCGGAGGCAGCAGCGAGGGAGGCGGAGCAGAATAGAAAATACAATGAACTCCAGCTACAGCTTTAGTCTATGATGACTATGTTCCAGCAATTTCAAAATCCGCCATCTTAGACATTTGTTTTCTTGTAACTTTTAACATTATTTTAAGAATATTTTGAATATTCATTTACAATTTATATAATATATTTTTCGTATAATTTTGTATTATTTAAATTTGCATGTTTTGGTTGGATTTCATGGTATATTTGTTGTTTTTGGTTGAATTTCTTGCAGGAGGGTTGGATATAGGTGCAAAAATACATATGGCAAAACTGGGAAAATTAGCGGCGTTTTTTATAAAAGCGCCGCTAAAAGTGCAGGTCTTTAGCGGCGTTTTTTAAAAAAGTGCCAATAAAAGTGCAGGTCTAAAAAACGCCGCGAAAAGTCCTGGTCTTTAGCGGCGTTTTTATAAAAAACGCCGTTAAAGACCTGCACTTTTGTGGCGTTTTTGCGGCGTTGCATATAGCGACATTTTTTGCGGTGCTTGGGAAAGCGCCGCTAAAGGCAAAAAAAAGCGCCACTAAAAGTCTGTTTTCCTGTAGTGAATAATGAAAGCTTGGTGCTTGATATATATGTTTTGTAAAGTGATTTTTGACAAAAATGTCAATTAGGGATTAAATTGAGAAAAAGTGTAAATTGAGGGGTTAAATTGTGAAATAAATGTGAAATATGGGCTATTAGGGATCTATAGAGAATCAACTAAGCATGGATCTTATTGAATTTTGAGTAATTTGTGTTTTTATGAAATAGGGACTAAATTGTTAAAATGTGAAAGTTTAAGGCCAAAGTGCAAATTAGCTAAAATTATGTGTTGTGGATTAAATTGAATGAATTGGTGATTAAATGGGTTAATTTTGAATACATATAGATTAAGAAAGAAAGAATTTGAATTTAGGTTGAGAAAAATCAAAGGTTATCCAGTAATCAATCTAATTTGTCAATTCCGAGTACGAGGTAAGTTTGTACGTGATAAACATTGTTACAATTATGTTTTTAATGCTTTGACATTGTACAAATTGTATATATGCGACTATGAATGCGTACGACGATAAATTGGCTATGTTGGGCACTTAGTGTGTATTTTGAGATAGCTTCGGCTATATACAACACTTAGTGTGCGAATTGGAATAGCTTCGGCTATACGTGGCACTAAGTGTGCGATATCGAGATGGCTTTGGTTTAATGTGATGGCACTAAGTGTGCGATTTCGTTGTAGCTTCGGCTAAACATTTATGCACTAAGTGTGTGAGTTCTTAAAGCATTGAAAAACTTCCGAACGATTTAATGTATTGAACAAAGAGGTGACAGGAAAGTACAAGTACGTACTATACCTATGTGGTACTTGATACTATGTGTATGAAGTTGATGAATTTATACATGTATTAGAATTGAATAATGATATGAGATCTACTAAGTGTTTATTAATTGATGATTTGTATTTTATGAACTGTTGAGTATTGTTGGTACGAACTTACTAAGCTATGAAGCTTACTGTGTGTTATTTATATTTGTTTTATAGATTATAGAAGCTAGCTGGGACTCGGGGATCGTCAGGAATACGTCATCACACTATCGATATCTTGTTGGTACTTTTGGATGCTTGTAAATATGGTATATGGCATGTATAGGCTAGTGAGTTGATGATATATTTTTGAATTATGATTTAAGCCATGAGATTGGATTACTTTTTGTTGTAATTGTTGGTATGTATTTGGTCATTTAAGTTGGCCTAAATGATATGTTTGACAAGTAAGTTATATGATGTATATAATGCTTATGTGATGGCTTGATTATGGGATGTTAAAATGGTAAGTCTTGTGGTTTGAAATAGGTGATAAGATAATGATGATGAAATACATGTAGAAGTTATGCAAGTTCGATTGTTTTGGCATGATTGTGGTTGAGAATTTAAGTAGTGAAATAGTTGATTATGAAATTACATGAATTATATGTGATTTGGTATGTTTTGGATGCCCATATATATGATGAATTGATATTATTTTGATGGCTAGGTGAGCATGAGAAAAAGAGTAGCAAATTGGCTTTGCAAATGACCTATTTTTTGTCCATACGGGTAGAGACACGGTCGTGTGTCTCAACCGTGTGTGACACACGGTCATGCTATACGGCCGTGTGTCCCCTAGGGTACCCTTTCGAATTAAGGTAGTATACGCTACAGTTTTGACATGGCCTAGACACAGGAGCGTGTCTACTAGCCGTATGTGGCACACGGGCTGGCACATGGGTGTGTAGTCGGCCGTGTGACCCAAGTCAGTAACCCCCCTTAGATTTCACACGGCCTGGCACACGAGCGTGTCCTCGGCCGTGTGGTACAAGTTAGTATGTATGCCCTGTTTTCACACGGTCTGTGACATGGGCGTGTCTGGTAGCCGTGTGAGGCACACGGCCTATTCACACGGGCTTGTGAGCCTTAAATGTTGGAAAATTTTCTAAGTTTCTCAAAGTTTGTAATTGTTATCAGTTTAGTTCCAGACCACTTCTAAGCATGTTTTAAAGTCCCGTAAGACTTATAAGGGACAATGTGAATGAATTGAATGGATTTTGATAATGATTGTATAAATGTATGTGAATGATGTGTATTATCTGGTAATGCCTCGTAATTCTATTCCGGCGACGAATACGGGTTAGGGGTGTTACACAAACCTTGTACTCAACTGGGAAAAGTGTCATTTCATGGTACGAGTGGGTATTGTTCTAGGGAATCGGATAACGAGACACGAAATTGAGGTAGATAAAGCAAAGGTAGACATTATTGAGAAACTCCCACCTCCAACATCTGTAAAGGGTGTTAGGAGCTTTTTGGGCCACACTGGTTTCTATCGAAGATTTATCAAGGACTTCTCCAAAATTGCTAAACCTTTATGAAAATTATTGGAGAAAGACACAGCCTTCAAATTTGATGAGGAGTGCTTAAGAGCTTTCAAAGATTTGAAGAGTCGGTTAGTTTCGGCACCCATAATTGTCCCACCAGACTGGAATTTTCCATTTGAACTGATTTGTGACGCAAGTGACTTCGCGATAGGAGCTATCATGGGCTAGTGAAGGAACAGAGTTTTTCATCCCATCTACTATGCAAGTTGGACTCTGACAGGAGCTCAACTAAATTATACGGTAACAGAGAAAGAGTTACTCGCTATTGTGTTTGCTTTTGACAAGTTTCGATCTTATTTGTAGGTACCAAAGTGACTACCTATACAGACCATTCGACAATTAAGTATTTACTTGCCAAGAAAGATGTGAAGCTGAGACTGATCCGATTGCTACTTCTACTTCTAGAGTTCGATCTAGAAATTCAAGATTGAAAGGGAGTAGAAAACCAAGTAGCAGACCACTTGTCCAGATTGGAGCCGCAAGAAAGGAATTCTCCACTTATACCAATTTAGGAGACATTTCTAGGTGAACACATACTGAAGGTAAATCATGTCCATAATAGCCCTTGGTTTGATGATATTGCTAACTATTTAGCTTATGGTTTGATGCCGATTGATAAGACGTATCATCAAAAGAAAAAGTTTCTTCACGATGTGAAGTACTATTTCTGGGAAAAGCCATATTTTTTAAAAAAGTGTGTAGATCAAATGATCAGGAGATGCATGGAAGAAGATGAAGTTCATCAGATATTATACCATTTCCACTTAGCTCCAAGTGGGGGGCATTTCGGAGGTACATGTACTGCAGCCAAAGTATTGCAAGTCGGATTCTTTTGGCCAACACTATTCAAAGATGCATATGCTTACGTAAAGAGTTGTAATCGATGTCAAAGGGTTGGAAATGTCACCAATAGAAATGAGATGCCTCAAACAAACATCATTGAGGTAGAATTATTCATTGTTTAGGGTATTGACTTTTTCGATACTTTTCCTCCGTCCTTTGGTCACAAGTACATATTGGTAGTAGTAGACTATGTGCCTAAATGGGTTGAAGCCTAGGCATATTTGAAGAATGATGCTAAGGTTGTGATGAAGTTTTTGCAGAAGTATGTGTTCATAAGGTTTGGAACCCCAAGAGCCATCATCAATTTGTGAACAAGTGGTTGAAATGGTTACTCGACAAACATGAAGTGAAGCACAAGGTTGCCACAACTTACCATCCGCAGACGAATGGGAAAGGTGAACTAGTGAATAAAGAAATCAAAGGCATACTTGAGAAGGTAGTTTGCCCGAACAGACGAGATTGGTCCAAAAGACTAGATGACGCTTTATGGGCTTACAGGACAGCATCAAAGACACCTTTAGGGATGTCACCCTAAAGGTTAGTTTTTGGGAAAGCCTGTCATCTGCCTTTAGGGTTAGAACCCAAAGCTTATTGGGCTCTTCAACAACTCAACTTGGATCTTAAGCTTGCTAAAGAGAAACGGATGCTCCAACTCAACGAGTTAGAAGAATTCCAGATGTTCTCATACGAGAATGCCAAATTACTCAAGGAAAGACTTAAGAAATGGCATGACAAGCACATTCGAGTTCGAGAATTTGAAGCAGGTCAGCAATCTTGTTATTTAATTCCAGATTAAGGTTCTTTCCAGGTAGGTTAAAATTATGTTGGTCTGATCTATTTACGATTCACCGAGTTTATCCATACGGAGTTGTTGAACATTAAAGTAAGGGAGGTAATTTCTGAGTCAATGCTCAGTGCTTGAAACATTACTGGGAGGATAAAATTGAACGGGATCAAATCCCATTCATTTTATCAGATATTTAAATTTTCTTATTTTCTGATTTAAATAAATGATTTAGGGTATATTTTCGAGATTAGTATGTTTAAATGAATTCTGTCGAGGAGATTGGAACTTAAGCGGGACAGCTTGTGACCCCTCCAATCTTTCCTGGAAATTGATTTTAACATAATCTTTCGAGAAAATATTCCCTAAATGGCAAAAAAAAATTTTAGTTTTTCAAATAAAAGGGTCAATTTTTATCCAAGTTCTAAATTGCAACTCAATTTCAAATTTTCTTTAAGTCTAGGTACTTAATTGAATTATTTTCAAAATTAGGTTGCTCTTTTTGTAAATATTAAAAATTAGATGCCTCTTTTTGTAAATATTTTTAAGGCATCTAGATTAAATGTTTTTAATTTAATAAAAAAAACGAAGATGATAATCATTAATATATATTTATATCCATTATAATATATATTAATTATTATCAACTTTGAATAGAATTATGATTCGTTTTAATTTAATCATATTTTATTTAATAAGTTTTTATCTTTAAAAAATTAACAGAAAATAATAATTCAATATGCCTTATATTAATTATTAAATGTTGTTAACTTTATATAGGATTAGAACTTAGAATAATTTAATTATTAAATTATTCTAAGAATTCTACTTCAATTCTGACTCCCCTCATTATAAATACCACCAACCTTCTCCATTATTCATCAATCAAACCTACCATCTAAAGCCCACCACATCACCTAGTGCCGTAGCTCCCGAGCAGCAACACTGCCAATAGCACTAATCGACTAGCACGCACCCAGCAGCTCACGCGCACAAGCACGCCAGCAGCCGCTCCTTGTCGCTACACCTACCGCCGTCTAGCACCAGTAGCTCGCCAGGCCTGGTCCCATGCTGCTGCCGACTCTCACGCCCATCGCACGGCACATCAGCCCTACTACTTGCACCAACATCCTTAGCCGACAACCTTCCAACCTATCCTAAACTTGACCTCTTTTGGTCTTTATTTTTTTTTTTGTGGAGTTCTTAATTTTTATAAAAAAGGGTGGTAAGACGAATTTTTCTCCTAAATTTTAATTATTTAATTTTTCAATTTATTGAATCATTAATAGTTTATACTAATTAATTTTTTGAGAAAATAATTGTTTTCTATCTTATGTTCAGGTTAATCATGCCTCGCAAGAGAACTCGTGCCTCTTCCAAAATTGACAAACCACAAAACAAATTCCATTGTGAAGAAGCCAAAGCGAGATACGAGAGTATTTTCAAGAATCAACTTATGCATCCAGAAAAAGGTTTTACATTGAAAGAAAGCAATTACATTGATTTCATGGCGCACATTCGTCAGGTTGTTGAAACTCTCAATTGGGAGTTGTTTTGTGAGAAAAGACCTAGTGTGGATGAGGAATTAGTTTGTGAATTTTATGCGAATTTAATCTCAAGCGAATTGACGGAAGTTCCTGTTCGTAGAATCAAGGTACCAATAACCTCAAATGCTATTAATGAATTCTTTGAATTACCTGATTTTGAAAACGATGAATATTCTTCCTTGATGAGCAATTTTGAGCCTGAAAATCTGCAAGAAATTCTCGAGGAACTTACAATTCCAAATTCCAAGTGGACTGTGTCAAAGCAAGGAATTCAAACTTGTCGAAGAGAATATTTGACACCACTCGCGAAGGTATGGCTTTATTTCATTCGATTCAGCCTTATGCCTATTTCACATAGGACTACAATTTTATTAGAGCGAATGGTCTTATTATACTCGGTTTTAACTGGAAAGACCATTGATGTGGGAAAAATCATCCTAAGAGAAATGCGAAATTGTGCTGCTAGATGTTCTGGTCCAGCTTACTTCCCTTTTACGATAATAATTTTGTGCTTAAAAGCTAAAATTCTGGCAGACGTAAAGAAGACAGTTTATAGCTAGGGCAAATCATAGATTGGAACTTCTACCGAATAGATGGAGACTCTATTCTATAGCAACGAGTTGAAGAAAGTGACGATCCCGAAGAAGAAGAAGAAGATCGCACAGAGATTGAACCGATGCAATCAGCTGAAATCCATGATAAGGTAGAACCAATGGAACCAGAAGTTGAACCTGATGTCGCAACTTTAATGTTCAGAACTCCATCACCTCGCCTAGATCTTCGAGATGAGTTGTCAACGTTGATGGACATAATGCAACATATGCAGTGGCAGCAACAAGCTTACTAGAGATATTCAAAAATAAAGGATGACTCAATGAGAAGCGCTCTTACTAAAATATACAATGACCCATTTATTTTTGTGCCTGAGTTTTCAGATTTCATATTCGAACCATGGAGTCCACTATCGAAGAAGGAGAGAAGCGATTCATAAAAAAAAAACAAACATGATGGAACAAAAGATGAGTCGAATTTGGAAGGATCTGTAAATAAATAAATAGGGGGGATCTTGACTTTATTTTATTTTTGTTCTTATGTTATTTTAGAATTAAGTTTAATTAGGAATTTTTATTTTTCAATAATAAGACAAGAGGTGGAAATCATTAATAAAAATGAACAAGTCACAAAGTATAAAGTGTGGCAATAGATATATACATGTCTAGGATTGGATTTAGAGAGAGCTTGGTACTTAAGCAGTCAAATGGACTCACCTCCTCTTTTCTAGACTCTTACCTGGTGTATAGTATCTACTCACTTTTAACAATGAGGACATTGTTCATCTTAAGTAGGGGGACCAAAAAATTGAAATTATTTCCACTCAGAATAAAATTTTCTTTCAGTTATGATTAGGATATATTTTGTTCAATAAGTTGAAATTTTGTTAAGTATGCTAAACTTCAGTATAAATAAAGTTCAATTATTTCAATAAATTGTTATGTTAGCTTAATAATGACATAAATGTATTTTTAATAAAGCATGCAAATCGTACCAAAAATTTTTTAGTTCCTCAGGAAAGTTAGGAATGCATGAAAGTTTAAGTCTCTAGAACTGACTTAGTAGTTTCTTGAGGCAAAATCCTAGGAAGCATGGGAAGTTGAAAATGATTTGGGCAACTTTTTTTTGGACCGTTTAAGCCTTTCAAGCCAACCATGATGAAATTTTATCTGTTGAAACCCAACTTTGAGACTATATGGCCTAATTTTATTTGGACCCTTGCAATATTTAGCCATAACTTCTCTCTTAATTATCTTTAAATTATCCCAAACACTAGACTCAATAATATTTAGAACATTCTTTGAAAATAAATTTGGGGAGTTGAAAAAAATATCGAATGCTTAAAAAAAACATGTGTACTTGAAAATAGATGTACAAAAGAGCATGTGGAAGCAAAGTAAGTTGGTGTATTGAAGGTAAATAGTCCAAAGGTCCAATTGAAGTTGAGTCTAGGGTTTTTCTTAGCCTAAAATTATCTATCTTTTACCTACCCCTAGCCTGGCCACGTTACAACCTATTTAAAGACCTATTGATTCAAGTTTCTATGCTACTTTCATTAGTGGAGAGAAATTGCTATATTCAACATATGAAGGCATAAGTTAAACTTAATGATTGCAGCTTAATCTTGAATAAGGGAATAAAATCAAATTGGTAGGGATTTAACATGTCTTAATTAGGAAGCATTTAGTCTATTTTGGCTATCATGATAATGATTGAGATTAATTTGAATGATATATATACATAAGTAGTATAAATATCAAATTTCTTGTTTTTGAGCATAAGTATACCAAATTCATAATTTCAGGAAGAATGTTGTTTGGAAGGAATTTTTCAAAGGTGTTTCCGAGAAATTCTTTTCAATTTGTGCATTACTCGGGATGAGCAATAAATTAAGTTTGGGGGTGTGGAAACACGAAAATATGCATATTTTTTCATGCCCTTTTTAACTCAAATTCATGTAGTTTCGGTAAAATTATTGTCGAAAAATATATAATTATTATAAAATAATTATTTTGGACTTAAATTATTAACATAATGAATTTTAAATAATTTTATAATAAATTTGGATTAATTTTGATCATTTTTGACAGATTTGCACAAAGGGCGAAAATTGGCTCTACAAACACTACTAGAAGCGCAAAACTGAGAAGTGATTTTTGAAGCATCGAGACGAATGAATTTTTCAGCTAAATAAGGTCCAAATTATGTCTATTAATTCATAATATAATTAATTTTAATTTTAATCCACTTTAATTTGGGTTAAATAAATTATTTTTAATTAAATTATGAAAATTGACCTAGTTGAGCTGAACCGAGAGAACCGAACGGATCAAGCTTTGGGCAGCCCAAAACCGTCCAGCATGCTGACCCAATCAGCTTGCTTGGCTGATTAATTGGCTTGCAAAAACGCCTTTGAAGACTTTGTCAAACTGCAAACAAACCCCTCCACTATTCGTGCCTTTCTAGATTTGCCCCAACCTTAATATAGCAAGTTTGAAAACTTCAAACTTGCCACGTGTGTGGCCGTCCATGGGAGGGATCTTTGGCTTCTGAATTTGGCTATTTTTAGCAGCCCTCTCACCCTATTAAAACCCCCTTTGGCTTCTCATTTTAGCACACCTCAACTTTCTCATCTCTTCTCTTCTCTCCCAACTTTCTCTCTTTATTTTTCCATTTGTTTTCCTTTGTCCTCTTACCGATTTCACCTCTTGAAAAAGATTCGTTCATCCATCATTTGGAGAAGCATTCAAGTGTTCATAGAAGCCTTAGTTCAACAAGAACAAGTGAAGAAGGAAAAGTGGAGCAACCTAGCCAAGCCACAAAGAAACACTAGATTTGCTTCTTGTTCCCTATCTTTTTAAATTCTGTTGTTGTTATAATGAACATGTCTATGAATATTTATGTTGATATGATTTATTTAATTAATATGGCTTACATTTAATTCATGTTAGGTTGATTGTATTTCGTCTCCTTAATTTATTAAAATTGTGTTTGTGTTGTTATAGGCCTCGGTAAGATGTTTGATTAAGTAAAACCATGACTAAGTTATTCTTGCATTACAATTGTAAGGTAACTAATGAATTAATTATTTAAATGGATTGAAATTGTAATTAATTGACATGATACTTAATCAGTGCATGTTTAATCATCTAAGATAGCTGAGGGTTAATTTAGCAACGGTATCGAGTGATACAATTAATTTAGCAATAGTATCGAGCGGTACAATTAATTTAGCAGCGGTATCGAGCGATACAATTGCCTTGCATAACTTGCAAGATTATTGTAATTAAATTGTTTCAAGGTAGAAATACATTGTTACCTCAAGTAATCTTTTATGTGCTTATGTGATTAAATTAATTGTTTGAATTGGCATAGAGATATGTATAAGAGATTATTTTAATTTCATAAGTATGTATGTGCATTAACACGTTTTCCTATTAAAGTTTGTTTAATTGGTTGAATTGACATAGAGATATAGTCAAAAGATAAATGGACTTTTGTAGGTGAGTATGTTCATAACTTAGCAAATTATTGAGTTGCCGTGAATTTTTTCGTAACAACATAAACATGAGTTTAGTAATTCTAAGTTAAGAAATGTAATTAATCTAACACAATTATGTCACCTTGATTAAAATCAGCTTTTGAAATCGTGCATTAGAACTTTATTTTATATTGTTTACTTTACTTTTTTTATAGTTTTTAATCACTTTTCAAATCAAAATTTTTTTTCGACAAAGTGTTTTAAATTGCATTCACATATAATTTTTTTCACAATCCCTGTGGGTACGATAACTCGACATTTACTTATCACTTTATTACTTATTGCGATTATGTACACTTGCATATTTTTGTCGTTCTAACAACTAATTGTTGTTTTAAAGGGCCATCGGTTGGACCATAGTTGATATTCGAGGAATAAGCCCTTCCTTTTGTATGCATAAGATTATTTAAGAGAAGTGTGAAAGAGTTAGAATTGATGGGCAAAGGAGACTCAATCCTATCATGAAAGAGGTAGTTCGAAAGGAAGTGAAAGTACTTTGGCATCATCACGGGGTCGAAGAGGCTATGTGGGAGCCCAAGGAAGCTATGAGAAAATAGTACCCTAACCTCTTCTCTGGTAAGATTTTCGGGGACGAAAATCCTTAAGGGGGGAGAGTTGTAACAGCCAGTTTTTAGTCAAATCGGAACAGTAGTTTCGGGACCACAAATCCAAAGTCTAAATAATTAATTTATTATTATTTTAATGTCTACAACATGCTAATATGTTTGTGTGAAAATTTCATTAAGGAATTGTATTGTTTAAATGTTTAATTTGATAAAAAGGACTAAATCGGGTAAATTGCAAAAGTGTTGTTCTATTAGTTAAAGGTATTCAATAGCTATAGAACATTAAAGTAAGAGTCCTTAAGTAGTACTTAGACCATTATATTGGTGAGTGGACAATATTGGGCATGTATTATTTGATTTTAATGTTTATTTACTAAGGTTAATTAAGTATAATGTTAATAATCATAAAATAAATATAACAAAACCATTTTTTTTATCATCTTCATCATCTCTTTCACTGAAATTGAAAGGAGGAAACCATGAAAACATGCTCGGGCATTCGGCCAAGTTATTTACCTTGCATTGGTATGATTTTTCATCCCATTTTTAATGATTTTTATGTTTTTGATATCGTTGTATCTAGGTCTAGCTAGCCCAGGGACTATTTTGTAAAACTATTAAAGATTTTGAATGTTACCATTGATGAATACATGTGTGTTTTGATGTTTGATGATAGATTATGAATGTTGGTTGTGAATTATACAAGTTTTGTTAAGTGATTTTTAGTGAAAATGCAAATTAGGGATTAAATTGTGAAATGTGGAAACTTTGCAGTTAAAATGTGAAATAAATGAAAAATATGGGATGCTAGGGGCATAATAGTAATTCAACTAGCATGGGTTAGTCTTAAATTGCATGAATTTGTGTTTTATGAAATAAGGACTAAATTGTAAAAGTTGTGAAATATTTGGGGCAAAAGTGTAAATGTACTTTAAAAAGTGTCTTGGATTAAATTGAATAGTGAGGTAATTAAATAAACTAAATTTGATTACATGTAGATCAAGAAAAGAAAAACTTAGATCTTGATCGGGGGAAAAATAAAGTATCAGATTAGTCAGTTCATTCCATCATTTTTGTATCGAGATGTTTGGTGTGTCAGCAAGTTAAAGCTGAACATCAAGTGCCATTGGGATTACTACAGCCTATGATGATACCAGAGTGGAAGTGGGATAAAGTTACGATGGATTTCGTATCGGGTTTCCCTCTGTCTTTGAAAAAGAAAAGTGTTATCTGGGTTGTTGTAGATTGATGAACGAAGTTTGCGGACTTCGTTCCGGTACGTATAGACTATTTTCTTGATAAATTGGCTGAATTGTACATATCTGAGATTATTAGATTGCATGGAGTGCTAGTTTTGATTATTTCGGATAGATATCTGAGGTTTACATCACGATTTTAGAAGAAATTGTAAGAGGCTCTGGGTACGAGGTTGAATTTTAGTACAGCATTTCATCCACTAAATAACGATCAGTCTGAGAGAGTAATTCAGATTCTCGAAGATATGCTTCATTGTTGTGTGTTGGAATTCGAAGGCAATTGGGAAAAATATTTGCCGTTGGTTGAATTTGCATATAATAACAGCTTTCAATCAAGCATAAAGATGACACTGTACAAAGCTTTGTATGGTCGCAAATGCCGAACTCCATTGTACTGGGCTGAGCTGAGTGAGAAAAAGATTCACGGGGTTGATTTAATTCGAGCGACTCAAGAAAAAGGGAGAGTAATTCGCGACAGTCTGAAAGCATCTTCAGATTAACAGAAATCGTACGCGGATTGAAAATGAAAAGATATTGAATTTCAGATCAATGACAAAGTGTTTCTGAAAGTAGCGTTGTGGAACAAAATTCTTCGATTTGGTCGCAAAGGTAAATTGAATCCACGTTTCATCGGGTCGTATGAGATTGTTGAACGAATAGGGCCAGTGGCATATCGACTAGCCTTACCATTAGAGTTGGAAAAGATTCACAATGTGTTTCATGTATCGATGTTGCTCGGTACAGATTAGATCCATTGCATATCATTTCTCTTGCAGAGATTGAAATTCAACCCGATATGATGTATAATGAAGAACTGATCCGAATTTTAGCTTAAGAGGTTAAACAGTTGAGAAATAAAAGAATAGCTTTAATGAAAGTACTTTGGCAACGTCACTAGGTTGAAGAGGCTACGTGGGAGCCTGAGGAAGCTATAAGAAAACAATATCCTAACCCTTTTTCTGGTAAGATTTTCAGGGACGAAAATCCCTAAGGGGGAAAGTTGTAACAGCCCGTTTTTAGTAAAATCAAAATAGTGGTTTTGGGACCACAAATTCGAAGCCGAAATAATTATTTTATTATTATTTTAATGTCTACAGCATGCTAATATGTTTGTATGAAAATTTTGTTAAGAAATTTTATCGTTTAAATGCTTAATTTAATAAAAAGGACTAAATCGCGTAAAGTGCAAAACTGTTGTTCTATTAGTTAAAGGTATTCAATAGCTATAGATGTAACAGCCCGTTTTTGAGTCAAATTGAAATAGTGGTTTAGGGACCAAAAATCCAAAGTCAAAATATTTATTTTATTATTTTAATAAGGTTTACAACATGATAGAATTATTATGTGAAAGTTTCGTACAGAAATTTTACTGTTTGAATGCTTAATTCGGTAAAAAAGACTAAATCGAGTAAAGCGTAAAACTTGTATTCTATTAGCTAAAAGTGTTAAATAGCTATAGAACATTGAAGTAAAGGTCTTTAAGTGATAAATAGTCCATTTGTGGTTAGTGGATGATGATAGCATGGCAAATGGTGTAATTTTGAATTATTTTTAAGGTTAAATTGGTAAATAGTTAATAAATGTTATAATAAACAAAATCAAAATTCATTTTATATTATCATCATCCTCCTTAGTCAAATTTGGCAAGAAGAAAAGAAGAAATTTTAGGTTTTCTATTCGGCACTTGCAAAATTAATTTGGTAAGTTTATTCGACTCGATTTTTGATGATTTTTATGTTTTTGAAATCATTGTTTTGTATTCTAGCTAACCTGTACCTTAATTTTTTAATTTGTTCATTATTTTTCAAAGTTTCATTGATGAATACTTGAGCTCGTTGATGTTTAAAAATAGATTATGGAAGTTTGATGATAGTTAAACTAGTTTTATAAAGTGATTTTTGACAAAAATGCAAAATAAGGACTAAATTATGAAAATGTAAAATGTGGCAGTTAAAAATATGAAATGATGAAAGATATGGGATTTAGGAGTCCTTACAAAATTCGACTAGGCATGGGTAGGTACTAAATTGCATGAATTTGCAATTTTATGTGATAAGGACTAAATTGTAAAAATTGAAAAGTATAGGGGTAAATGTGTAAATTTCCCAAAATATGAATTATGGACTAAATTGAATAGATTGAATGCTGAATGTATTGAATTTGATAATATATAGATCAAGATAAGCCGAGATCGAGTTTAGATTGTGGAAAAAGAAAGATTGATGATTAGCCGATAATTTTATCTGAGCAATACGAGGTAAGTTCGTATAATTAGAATTGAACTCCTATATATTTGAAAATATTTGAAATGAATATTTTTTATTGTGTAATTGATGTACTTGAAATATAAATGTCTTATTTATATATTATATTTGTTACCGAGCCCCGTTTGAACTATATGAATTCATAGGATACGAGTGACTTGTCACTAGGGTTACTGATTTGGTCGAGCTCCTGCATTTGTTGCGGATTCACCACAGCTTGTTTGAGCTTACTGATATATCAGCTCGTAAGAGCTTATTGTTTTTAGCTTATTGGAGCTTACTGTTTCATCTCGTATGAGGTTACTGTTCAACTCGATAGAGCTTACCATTTTAGCTCAATAAAGCTTACTATTCATCAGCTCAAGTAGAGCTTACCGATCATGGCTCGAAAGAGCATAAATGATAATGAATTGACGGATTACTGATCTTATTCACCTGAGTATCCTTTGAATTTCTAATAGGTTCAACGAGCATATATACTATTTATATGGATGAGTTACGGTTTATAAATGTTACTAATGTTATAAATGATATATGAATTTGGAATGATGTAAAGTATTGTATTAATAAATGATTTTATATATTTTTTTAAATGACTAACATGTGATGAATACTTGTGATTAGGTATTTGTTAATTGAATTGGTTGCATTTTATGTATTACTTTAATTATGTATAAATGGTAAGTTTAATTCTAAATTATACGGGCTTACTAAGATATAAGCTTACTCTGTTTCTTTTTATATGTTTTATAGAAGTCCGTTAGCTCGCTTGTTTCGGACAAGTCGGAGTTGCACATCACACTATCAAATTTCCATTTGGTACTTTTGAATTTGTAGATATGTAAATTTGGCATGTATAGGCTAGTTTAAATGTTGTTAGTTATGGTCACTTGAAAGTTATGCTTTTATTATATTTTGTGTATGAGTTAAGCTATGTGATTTGGCTTATTTTGGTATAATATTTGGTTGTGTATAAGTGTTTAATTATGGCATGTTTTGGTAAGGTAATGATGGAATGAAATTATGCAAGTGAAGTTTTGATATGTAGTTGTTAAATGAATGGATTATGCATGATGTTGAATAGGTATTTGATCATGTAATTGTTAGGTTTTGATATGGTAAATAATGTGTATTGAAATGGTTATCTTGGCTGCCTATTGAGCTGTAAAAATGTGGTTATCTATGCTTATGAATGCTTGTGTTTATTGGGTGGCGAAATGGCTTTACAAATGGCCTATTTTTGTCCACACGGGCAGAGACACGGGCGTGTGTCTCAGCCGTGTGTGACACACGGTCATGCTGCACGGTCGTGTGTTCCCTGGGATACCCTCTCGAATTAAGTCAGTGTACCCTACAGGTTTGCCACTGCCTAGACACACGGGCGTGTGTGGCCCTTTCGAAGGGCACACGGGCTAGACACACGGGCGTGTGGTTGGCCGTGTGACACAAGTCAGTATGTATGCCCTGTTTCCGCACAGTCTAAGACACGGGCGTGTGATACTTGAAATGTTGAAATTTTTTTTCTAAGATTCTAAATTTTTTATATGTTATCGATTTAGTCTCGAATACATGATTAGAACTTTGTATGCTCGATTTGAATACAAATTGCTTGTGAATGAATGATATTTATTGAAATGAGATGACATTTGATAAATGATTATTCTGAATTGACTTACAAGTCCGGTAATGCCTCTTAACCTATTCCGATGACGGTTACGGGTTAGGGGTGTTACAGTAGAACCTTAAAGTAAGAGTCCTTAAGTAGTAATTAGACCATTATATTGGTGAGTGGACAATATTGGGCATGTATTATGTGATTTTAATGTTTATTTACTAAGGTTAATTAAGTAAAATGTTAATAATCATAAAATAAATAAAATAAAACCATTTTATTTTATCATCTTCATCATCTCTTTCACCAAAATTGAAAAGAGGAAACCATGAAAACATGCTAGGGCATTTGGCCAAGCTATTTACCTTGCATTGGTATGATTTTTCATCCCGTTTTTAATGATTTCTATGTTTTTGAGATCGTTGCATCTAGGTCTAGCTAGCCTAGGGACTATTTTGCAAAACTGTTAAAGATTTTGAATGTTGCCATTGATGAATACATGTGTGTTTTGATGTTTGATGATAGATTATGAATATTGGTTGTGAATTATATAAGTTTTGTTAAGTGATTTTTAGTGAAAATGCAAATTAGGGATTAAATTGTGAAATGTGGAAACTTTGAGGTCAAAATGTAAAATAAATGAAAAAATGGGCTGCTAGGGGCATAATAGTAATTCGGCTAGCATGGGTTAGTCTTAAATTGAATGAATTTGTGTTTTCATGAAATAAGGACTAAATTGTAAAAGTTGTGATATATTTGGGCAAAAGTGTAAATACTTTAATAAGTGTTTTGGATTAAATTGAATAGTGAGGTAATTGGATAAGCTAAATTTGATTACATATAGATCAAGAAAAGAGAAACTCGGATCTTGATCGGGGGAAAAATAAAGTATTGGATTAGTTGGTTCATTCCATCTTTTTTTGTGAATAGAGGTAAATTCCTATGTAATAAGTGTCATTACAAATGTATTTTATATGCTTTGATATCGCATAAACTGTGAATACGAGACTACGGATATGTTCGATAGTAATATGACGATGATTCAGCATATGAAATCCCAATTGAACCTTAGGAATAGATTAGGATACTAGTGACATGTCATTAGGGAATTCATTGATTCAGCTTCGGGCCATGATATCGGCACTTCGGGTGAGAGCTTCATTGATTTGGCTTTGGGCCATGATATTGGCACTTAGCGTGCAAGACTCCCGAGTATCTAAAATTTATTCCGAATGGTTCAACGAGTAAATGAATGATGTGGTTGAGTATGAGATTGATACGAGATCGTACAGGTATGTACGTAAATCATATAAGCTTTAAATCAAAGAAACAGTGAAGAATACACATAGTTTTGTGAATGAGTAATTGAAAGGTTTGTTAGTTAATATGAATTATATGTGTTCATATTCAATTGATGAATTATGTGTTTATGGTTATATTAAGTTCATTTCATACGAGCTTACTAAGCTATAAAACTTACTTTGTTTATTTTCCCATGTTTTATAGTGAATTCAAAGTTAACTCGGACTCGAGGATCGTCAAAGACATCGTTACACTATCCAACTATCAATTTGGTACTTTTGAGCTTATGTTTTTAGTATATGGCATGTATAGGGACTTTGGCCATTTTGGTTATGTGTTGGTATTGAATTTAGCCATTTGAATTGGCTTGTAAATGTATATGTTTTGGTTTGTATATACAGCCATGAGTGATGGCTCATTTTGGGTTATTTTGGGTATGTTTGAATCATGTATATATATATATGTATCTATGTCTTGTGAAATGTGTTGAATGATGGTTGTGTGATACTTAATGGTAATAGGCATTATGAGTATCAAATGGTTGATTTGTGGATATTGGTTTGCTTGTGAAATTAGGCTAAATGATGCATATTTGAAAGTGTATATCTAATTAAATTGTATATGTGATTTTAGTTTAAATGGTATGGTATCTTATATGGATTGTGTGTATTGAGAAAGGTGGTATAGATTATGCATAAATTAAGCTTGAATTGGTATGCTATGTTTTGGTGCCAATTGGGTTGATGTAGGTGTGCAAAAGATAGGGTCGTAAAATGGCTTAGTAAATAGCCCATTTTTGTCCACATGGGCGTGTGTCTCAGCTGTGTGTGATACACGATCATGTATACGGCTGTGTGTCCCCTGGTGTTGAAATTAAAATCAAGTCAGTATGCTCCACACGGCCTCACACACGGGCGTGTGACTTGGCCGTGTGGCAAAAGTTAGTATACCCTACAGGTTTGGCACTGCCTAACACATGGCTTGCCACACGGGCGTGTATGGCCACTTTTAGGGCACACGGGTGTGTGAGTTGGCCGTGTGACTCAAGTCAGAGAGTTACACGAGGTCGGACATGGGCTGTGACACGACCATATGCTCGCATTTCGAATGTCCACACGACCTGTGACACGGGCGTGTCTGTTGGCCGTGTTGGGCACACAGCCAAGCCACACTGGTGTGTGTCCCCTATTTTGAGAAAAAATTTCTAAATATTCTATGAGTTTTCAAAGTTATCGGTTAGTCCCGAACCACTTCAATGCATATTTTGGGCCTTGTAGGCTCGTATTAGGGACAGATTGATTGAGATTGAATGATAATTGTATAAAATGTGAAAATGTATGCAAAGTGAATGTTTAATTGTTTTATATGTTCGGTAATGCTCTGTAACCCTATTCTGGGATTGAATATGGATGAGGGGTGTTACAATTTCTCCCAATTAAAGACAAGATTTGTCTCCTCGCATCTTTTTAGTACCTTAGTCAAATTACTCAAAAAAATATCATAAGTGTTACCAGAAATAAAAAAATCATCAATGAAAACCTCAACAAAATTTTCTACCATATTAGTAAATATTGCCATCATGCATCGTTGAAATGTGGTAGGTGCGTTACATAAATCGAAAGGCATTCACCTAAGCGCAAATGTACCCCATGGGTAATTATAAGTGGTTTTATGTTGGTTTTCAAAGGCTACAACTATTTGGTTGTATCCCAAATATCCAACTAAAAAGCAGTAAAATTCGTTACCTGCCAATCGATCTAACATCTGATCCATGAAAGGCTACGGAAAATGATCCTTTTGAGTGGCTTTTTTCAACTTTCTATAGTCAATACAGATTCTCCAACCCGTGATAGTTCTTGTCTAGATTAACTCATTACGTTCATTCTTAACAATAGTGATTCCACCTTTCTTTTGTGCACATTATACCAGACTTACCTATGAACTATCTGAGATGTGGTAGATAATTCTCACATCTAACCATTTGATCACTTCCTTCCGCACTACCTTTTTAATGATAGGATTAAGTCTCTTTTTCCCATTGATTCTAGCTCGCTCACTTTCCTCTAAAATAATCTTGTGCATATAGAAGGAGGGTTTATACCTCTAATGTTAGCTATGGTCCAACCAATTTCCTTTTCAAATTTCTTTAAAACAACAATCAATTGCTCCTCTTGGTGCTCTATTGATTCTGCTGAAACAATCACAGGCAAGGTAGAATAGTTATCTAAATAAACATAATTCAAATAGGAAGGAAGTTCTTTTAGTTCGAGTTTAGACGATTCCTAGATTGACAACTTGGATTGTGTAAATTCCTGAACTTGCAATTCTAGTGATTCAAACTGTGTTGATTGAGCATAACTCCTCGAATGGGCTTCCATCAAAGCCAAACCTTCATCACCTTTTTCATCTCTTAATGGTTAAAACCCTAAGGTGTTCTCTAATTGGTCTTTTTCAAAATTACTTTCCTATTCTATAGAAACAAAGGTTTCTAATTCCTCCATCACTGAAACATTCCTCTATTGAATCGAGAAATTTCATTGCCTTCAGAATGTTAAATGTTACTTGATTGTCTTGAACTCTTATTATGAGTTCTCTTTTTTGCACATCTATTGTCATTCTTCCTATAGCTAGGAAAGGTCCCCAAGGATGGCCGTCACTTCCTTATCTGCTTCAAAATCTAAGACAATGAAATTAGCAGGAAAAATAAACTTATCTACTCTTATCAAAACATCCTCGATCTTTCCTTCGAGTTATGATAAAGATAGATCCTTCAATTGGAGTGTCACAGTTGTGGGAATTACTTCACCTATTCCCAACAGCTTGAAAATAGATTTGGGCATCAAGTTGATGCTTGCTCCTAAGTCACACAAAGCTTTACCATAATAAGATCCTTTTCTATTATAAGGTATAGTAAAGTTTCCAAAGTCCTTCAATTTTAGAGGTAGCTTGTTCATAGGAATGTACTGCACTCCTTCATTAATGTTACCGCTCATACTCACTAAGTCTTTTATCCTTGGATAGAATATCCTTCATAAACTTCACATACTTGAGCATTTGCTCTAAAGCCTCCACCAATGGGAGGTTGATGTGAAGTTGCTTTAGAACATCTAAGAACTTCTTGAATTGCACCTCTTATTTCTATTTATGTTGTTGGAGTCTTTAAGGATATGGAGGTGATGGAACTCTCAGTTAAATCAGACAACTTTTCTGATGAGGCAAATCCGCAAAGGAAGGTGTTAGCTTATCATAATGCACTAGTTTATATTTTACCTCATCAGATTTTTTAGCATCTGGCTTTTTTGGTGTAAGAACTTCAACTGTTGGTTGACTTTCCTCCTTAATAGGCTCATCTTCTATCACAACCTCCTTGGGTTCCAAAATCTTACCACTTTCTAATGCAACTACCTTACAATGTTCGTTATGAAAATTCCTTGGATTTTTTGTATTACTCAATAAGGCTCCTTGTGGTCTATTATAAAGCTCAGTAGCTAACTAACTCATTTGGTTTTCCAAATTTTCAGTTTGTTGCTTGACTTTGGATTAATGCGTCATTATTTGCCATGTATTCCTTTAACAAATTCTTTAAACTGTTAGATGATTCATCTTATGGTGGTTTTAAAACTTGTTGATTAAACCCTTGAGATTGATTGGGTCTATGCTGCATGTAGTTGCTCGGTCTATTTCATTGGTTACTCCAAGATAAGTTCAGATGATTACGCCATGAAGGATTGTAGAAGTTGGACTATATTCCTTGTCCACTTCTATTTTGAGACTGATTTCTTATGTAACAAATAGACACAGGGTTTGAAGGGAAATTCTCAAAAGAATGGCCATCCCCATAATATACGCAAGAAACAACATCATATTGACTTGGTGGCTGAGCTAGAAAATTATTAGAACCATTAGTGGTAAACTGTTTTAACATTAAGGAAATAGAAGATACCTGAGCTAAGAGTGATGTCAGTGTGTCCACTTCGTGCACTCTAGCTGCTCATCTTTCTAAAGTTGCTTGTTTTGTTGGCCATTGATAGTTGTTGCTAGCGATTCTCTCAATGATCTCATAAGCCTCATTATATAACTTAGAAAAAATCGCACCATTCGCAGAAGCATCTACCATCAATCTTGTGTGTGCATTGAAATTGTTATAAAAAGTCTCCAACTGGATACAATGTGAAATCCTATGATGAGGACACTTACAAAGTAACTCCTTGAATCATTCCCACACCTCGTACAAGGATTCGCCATCCAATTGTGAAAATTTGGTTATCTCATTTTGCACTCGGTGGAAAATACTTAACCAAAAACCTTTCTGCTAATTCTTGCCAAGTAGATATTAAACTTGGTGGAAATGAATTCAGCAATGCTAGTGCTCGATATCGCAACAAGTATGGAAACAGCTTCAACCTCAATGCGTCTTTAGTAACACCAATTATTTTAAATGAATCACTCACCTCCATTAATAATCGAAGGTGAAGATGTGGATCTTTCATGGGCATACCACTAAACTAGCCCCCCATTTTTAGCATTTGAAACATCACCTGTTTCAATTCCAATTGTGGTGCCTCAATATTCGGCCTCCTAATTCCCGAATTTAATTAATTGAAAAGTGGCACATCATATTATCTTATGACATGATCCCTATCATCAGCAATAAGAATTGGATTGTGCATATGATCGGATCTATTACCTTGTCTATCATTTTGATTTTCAAGGTCCATCTCAGCTTGTCTTTGAGTTGATCTCTCATGTCTTCTTTGTCTAAATGTTTGCTCGATTTGTCTACAGGTAATAAATCGATGATTCGATCTATACTTATAAACACCTAAAAATAAATCATAAAAAATTCAAAGAATAAATTAATAGCGTTAAAAGTTAGATAGAAACCAAACTGGAAAAATAATTTCACGAGGAATGATTATGGCAACAATCTCTGGCAATGATGCCAAAAACTTGTAATGCTCAGTTGGTGCAAGTGTACACAATCGTTCAAGTAATAAGTAAGTAAATGAGTTATCATCTCCGCATGGACTGTGTATGTTAATCGATTAATTGTAAAATTATAAGTTAACAATTTGGTGAAAAAACACAATAATTTTAGTGATTATAATTAAACTAGATTAATTTAATTAGATGCAAAATTGAGCCCTCATGCAATTTTAATCTAAATATGCAAATTATCTAAATGTATGAACGAATTTAGCAGTAGAAACACAACTTCAACAATCAATAACATGAATAGGCTAGGATAACCATCAACTTGATTCATTTTCATCATGCTTAATAGTGTTAGGAAAACACTCCATGGCAACTCGATCTTTCATGAGTTTGGAAACCAAATTAAGTTTTTTCGGAATCTCTTACTTAGTGCAACAAACATTTTACTGATCATATTAAACTAAGGGTTTCTAAGTATTTATGTGAAGTAACAGGGACGTGTTAGGTTTGAAACAGATCAATCACATAAACCTAAAAACTATGCAAGATAATAGCGCTCATTAAAGTTATTATGAACCTTCAATTTAGTCAGGTTAGGTTCTAAATGAAGCATGCACTTTTCAATTACCGCATCCACTAGTCGTCGTCTAGTTAGGATCGCTCAACTAATTCTAATGCATCCAATCACGTATGAATGAAATACATACTTGAATTTAATTAAAAACATGATCAACTAAGGCACAAACACTTTAAACATGAATCAAACAAATCTCATTGAATTAATGCAATTAACCTAGCTAAAGAAATTTAAGCTACCATTGTTGATCTCAAGATCACAAAACACATTGCAAACATAATTAATTTAAAACAACAAGGGATGAATAAACTTTATTTCAAGTCGGCAGTCTCACAGATTCTGATTGAAGGTGTTTTCCTCTGCTCCTCCTGTTACACCTTTGCTAATGACTCCCCAAGGTGGATGGCCAAGAGACGATCTCTTCAAGGATTTTGCTGACTAAAAACTAAGGGAATATGGAATGATAGGCGTGGTGGATGAAGAGAGCAAGAGAGGGAATGAAGAATGTTGTGAAAATGAGGGATGAAGGAATGAGTAAGGGGTGATTGAAAAGGTGAGATAGGTGTGGTATTTATACTTAAATTTGGTGGGTGAATTTACTAAAAATAGTAGCAACAATCACTTAGATTTTTACCTTTTATGGCCGACCATGATATGTGGAAGAGAAGTTGATTTGGTTGCTTGATTCAAGCATGAAATCATGCTTTAATCATGCAAGGGGTAGACAGTTTCTCAAGCAAATATTATGCACAGATTTCCAATGTTCTTCCAAGTGTGAAGACCTTCAATTAATTATCCCAAAATTGATTTCTTCGTTGCGCAATTATGGTCGCTAAAATGGGCATCTCTTCTCTTAAACTGGACGGTTAATGACCCAACTATCTTGTAGACTTGACCAACATGTATCATATTTTTTTATTGGGTCAAGGTGGCTTCTTGATGACCCATTAAGCTTGGTCTTGTCATTCAACACATGAGAATAATAGTTCATGTCCGTGCAACATTATAATAAACTCAACTCTATGGTTTCACTGTATAAGTAAATTTAACATATTAATAAATTACATGAAATACTTTAATTTTATGCACAAAATCATATTTAAAAAAAACACACAAATTTGCATACTTTATACTTTCATGTCCATTATTAACATTTAAGCAAAATTCACTTAATTAATTAAAAAATACTCAAGATTAATATTACTTTTAAGTAAAAAGGTGGTAAAAAATATTAGAAAAATCCTATATAATTTCGAGTTTACACATATCCACAAACATAAAACATATTTGTTAAAGAAGGAAATTGAAACGAAAAATCTACAATTTAACTTCACTTCCATACTAATACATTTGTAATATATATACATAAGGAAGGTTAAAGAAACTAATATTCAATTATCAAAATCATCAAATAGTGCAATATTTCACCAAATTCTTAAGTGCAACATTATATTAACAAATAATCAGAACAACTAAATTGTAAGACATTTAAATCAAAACACACATCATTAATCTCAAACAGAGTCCATACAATTACATAAGACTCATCAGAAAATGGAAGTCTCAATTAAACTATTCAAAGAGGTTTTTTTTTTCCCAAAATTATAAAAATTTTCTCGT